>JAZHYW010007655.1:0-25370 GCA_037355805.1 Ixodes ricinus
GTTCAAACCGGTTCGAACCGGTTCGAACCGGTTTGAACCACTTATTTTCGCTCCCTGAACTGAACCGGAACTGAACCGAAAGCCGTGAACCTGAACCGGAACCGAACCGATAAAAATGCCGGTTCGACACTCTGGCTGTGACACGTCATGGCGGAGTCGTTGGGCATCTGCTCGCGTTCATGCACCGTGGGCCTTCGGGAACAGCTCGTTCGAAACAAATAGACATCCTACTATTTTGTTCCGAACGCTTGTAATTTTTTGTTACAGAGCGCGTGAAAACGCGTCTAGCGGGACGAGCTCTTCACATTTACAATGCTGCGGCGGGCATTTTGTTATCGACTATTTTTATGTTTTTTAGAGAGCGCGTCTCCGAGAGCATCAGTACCAGCAACTAGTCAGTATTAAGCGGTTGTTAACGCTGAGTGGCTGATTCTGTTTCCAGCAGTTGTCGAGTATGGACGCAAGAATGCTGCCTCCTACGGAGCTGTGATAACGGCTCTCGCGGGCCGTGGTGACTCGGCTTGTTGTTCCCGAGGATTATCGTGTGGATCTCCTTCCTTCGCTGCCCTTCGGTGACGTGATAAAGCGGGAAGTTGTACTGCATTAAGATATATCCAGGCGCTCTTACAAGATACAGGACTTTCGCCAGCCTTTGAATGACGCCGGCGTTATATGGAAGGTAGGCGTCACTGGGGCATAGCAGTTAGTAGCGACGTGTAGCTCATTTACCTGTGTTCGGATGAGGTGAATGAGAAGGTTCAGGAAGCCGGGCATCTCGTCGTTAAGTACACGGTGTGCCTCGCAGTTGACCCCGCGAGGCGTGAGCTTCGTATGAAGCCCCACTGGTTGTCATTCGACGTGACCAACGACACCATCTGACAGGCTATCGCCGAGTACTTCGACGTGAAGCTAGGGCCGGCTTGTTAGAACCAGCGTCTCAGCTGAGACTGGGTGAAAGAAAGCACTGCCAAAGCCAGCGCTCGAGCTGAGCGGGACTCAAGCTGCGTCTCAAGACGCTCGCGCGCCCCAGCCTTTGCAGTGCTTTCTTTCACTCAGGCTCAGCTGAGACGCTGTTCCTAGCAAAGTCGGCCCAGGTAGTCGAGCGAAAAAAATGAAAGACGTTCACAACTCCCTGTAATGCCGAACCAGAGCGCAGCTCCCGAGGAGGAGGAGGGGAGGAGGAGAGGTGGGGAAGGAGCGATGGAAGAGGCAGGAATGGAGGAGGATGGAGGAAAAGGAGGAGGGAGGAGGATTTAAGAAAAGGAGGGAGGAGGAACTATGGGAAACGTCCCATGATGCAACGCGCGGGTCACTCCTGACCCACGCGTTGGCATCATGCTGACGTTTCCATAATGCAACGCGCAGGACCCTAGTGACATCGATCATGGGAAACGTCCCATAATTCAACGCGCGGGTCACGACTGAGACCCGCGCGTTGCAGTCTGGGGACGTTTCCTACAATTCACACCGCGCGGTTACGCTGACGGCGACGGCGACGCCGACGCCATTGAAGCCGGAAACGGGCGCCTAAGAGCTGAGTTCTAAAATGGAAAGCCCCGTAGTTTGAGAACGCCATGTCGACGATCCATTTTGCTCCGTCTGGTGGTGCAGCGGCGCCGCATACTCGACCACATCTCGCTTCAGGTGCACTTATAGATATGTGGCGGCACGGATCTCGGTAGTGGTTCCCGATCGACCCCCGACCTGCCCGTGCCGCGCCACGCGGCACGTGGAGGCAGTGCCGGTTCCGCGGTGCAACAAGTACCTACGCCTCTGGGCATGGCAGGCCCAATGCGCCCGATCTAACGCTCGGGCAGTGGGGCGCACCACCGACAGAGCATATCGCAGCGAACTCCTCATAGACTCAGGATGGCGATGGAACGACCTGTGGCGTCTTCAGCCCTGCACCGAGCGGGCAGAGGCGAGAAGTCGTCATCGCTCACCAGGAACAGGAACGAACCCGAGGGAGTACTTAAAGCAGCGACTCTGCCTGGCTGCTCTACCGCCGCACACAACCAAGATCGCCGACAAGGGAACAGACACCGTTCCTGCAAGCGGTGGTTGCAGCAGCACTTCCGAGGTGGAGGTCGACGGGTTGGCAGTAAAGCGCCGCCATGACGAAGTCATCGCGGCATCAGCGGGCAGCCAGCTTGCAAAGCAAGTCAGAAAGCCGGCGGCTGGATGGGGATACGCGCGCCCTAGCAAACCGAGGTCGTCGTCGCTTACAGGCGGCTGACAAGCAGGCTACGTGCCCGCCTGCTTGAGTAGGAACACTCGGCGCTACGCGCTGGTGCCAAGGGTAAGCGCCATACAGTTCTGCCTTCACTAGCTTCTATGACTTCGTTAGAAAGACCACTGTGATGCGCGGCCCTAAATGTTCGAGGGCTCTCAGCGAGGTAGACGCAGAGCCATCTGTACCGCCACGTGACAGAGCAGGACCTGGACATCGTTGCGGTCTGAAAGATAAAAGTAGAGCTCGAAGACCAGACTGAACTTATGGTGCGGCCAGTTACGGTACGCTACGACGTCTGTGTGAGCCTTACGGTGGCGTCGTCGGCGGTCTGTTTGCTTTTTTTCGACATTGTTTAGCAGCAAACGTTCAGGCTGGGCTGACTATAGATGCAGCGGGTCGCTTTGTTGGCTGTGATTTTTTTTTTTTCGTTCTTCAGAATGGAGGGTTATTTGTGCATACGCCCTCTCTAGAGTGGATGTAAGGGTGCGCGTTTAGTTTGGGTATTCATAATTATTGCGACTGCGAGTGGCTTTTATTTTTCTAGGTGACTTTGTGTGTGCTTCTTTACTTTATAAAGCAAGTTTGACTCCGTATAGTCATGCAAGCACAGTTAGTATGCAATAATGTAATTAATTATTACGGTGTGGATGACGTTGGGGATGTCTTCGAAACCGGCAAGAGGTATGCAGTTCACACATTTTCAAGGGGCCAGTCATGCCCGCTTGACAGAGCGCATGTTTCATTGGAACTATTTTATTTATATTACGACTACGGTATGAACCCTGTCTTTTTCAGCGACGACTGGTTGCTTTCTTCTTGCATGGGAAGTAAAAAATTGACTTCTGAAGAAGTGCTTTGCTGGGAATTATGGAAACTTGACCCTAAATTCGACGTTCTCACATCCACCGTCCATAACTCTGTAGAAAAAGTAGCAGATGAGGATAAATCAGAGAACTAAGTCAATAGAGAACGTTTTAAGAGTGTGCAATAATGGCGCTCGAAATAGCGAGTATATCTAAAAGTGAAGAGAAAGAAAAGTGCGATTGTATTGCGAAGTAATTTACAAATACCAAGTAAAAAGGAGTGCAGAATGCCGGGTGGACATCTGCTCTTTGAAGTCCAAACTCAAACTCATATATAGACAGAGTTTCGCCGAGCGCTCATGTAAAGGAGGGGTGACAGGTTCAGAGCCGGGGAGACTCGCCCACTATGCGCGCTTTTGGTCTTGAAGAAAGGAACACGCGCCGCAGTGAAATAGTGGACACAGAATGTGGAGGGTGGTTACAAGTGAAAATGGTGATATTGAACGAGTTTTTTTTTGTATATTACTTCAGCGCATTGCTTGTTTACACCCCAATTCAAGTTAAACGGTTTGAAGATGAATTTCTGTCTTCTATGCTTCACCAGACGACGACGATACTAGGGATTTGTTGGAAGTTCCCATTGCCGTTGAGGATGTAAAAGGCCCTGATTTTAGAGACCGAGGCTCTGGACCGGGAGGTCCCGGTTCCTGACGGTCTAAGTGCTGTTTTTATAAGGCATTCAAACGTCAGAGTTTTCCCGTTTTAACTGCCGTATTCAGTGAGGCGTTTGAGCTCAACGTCCTTCCTCCATCTTTCTCGTCGTTGCATGCCGTTCTAATTCATAAGACAGAGGAGGCAATCAAACTACGCCAAGTCACACCTTATCGCCCTATAATCTTAAGTGATGGCGTTTATAAAATGCTCATTAAAATATTGGCCGAGATGATTACAATCGGTAACTACGTCAGGGCCCAATCATTAGTCGGAATTAAAGGAGGGACTATATTAACAAACACCAAGACAGCGCCGAGTGTGCTTGAATTAATTCTGCGATGTTGTGAGAAGGGTACTACAAATCGACCTCAAAAAGGCTTTCGACCGTGCACCATATGACGTTATTTTACCCGTTTTAGATCATTTCAACGTCGGTTCAGTTATACGTGAGGGCGTGAGAATGGCGTATAGTGGTCGTACTGCCAGTCTTATAGTAAATCAGTTGGTCTGGAAAGCGCGTCGAAGTGCAACGTTCCGTCCGCCAAGGATGTCACCTTTTATCCCTGCTATTTTTCATCTACAAAGAGATGTTTTGTCCGAGTATTATTAGAAACAACATGTATTTGCACATTTAATCTAATTTCATGGGAAGTACGTATTCTTGCTTATATTAAAAGATATTTCCACGTTTTGTACAACTCGAGCAAGCATAGTTGAAGTTGTGGACACAATGGTTTTGTGGCTTTTAGCGTAAACGGTGTAAACTGGGATAAGTGGATGGGTTTTTAGCACGGTCACTGGTGTTCGACTCGAGTGTGTCTCAGAGAATAGTGTAGTTAACCAATCCTGTAGAATATTTAGGGTTCATCTACAGAATTACCGGGACAGCGAGCCCTAATGGCGTCAACAACTGTACGTCGCGCAAAAAACGGAAAAATTCGGAGGCTGGGAGTTTTTAATTCTCACCCCTGACGCAGTTTTGCAACTTTTTTCAATGCGAAAGCATTAACTATCCCATATAGCTAAACCTCGCGGTGTCTGTAACCGTGCAAGAAAAAGAAAACGCGAAAGAAATGTTTATTTTCCCATTGGCGGAGCAAAACGGCTCCTAGATAGATATTGCAGCTGCTTTAGCGAGAGCGTTACGCTCGCCGCCGCTCTCGTGTCAGGCGTTGCCGGAATGTGGTGGGGCTGCGGCTCGCTTCTGCTTCTCTTGGCTCCGAGGAACATGGCGTTGCCTGAGGCATCTATATTGTCGGCGTCCGCAACCTCGGCACAGTCGTGCAGTAGTGAAACGTGACCGCAGACGAACTAAGAATGCAGAAGTACGACATTCATGCTTCGGCATTCACAACTCATAAGATGTGCTTTGGTGTCCTCGGACTATTTCCGGTAAGCAACTGGGTACGTGCCACAAGTGTTGCATTGTTTGAGAGTGAACATCCAGAAACTGCACCGTATTTCTGCCGTGTTTATTTGGGACTCGTCATGGGAAAGAACGAGTCGTATGAACCTCTCCCGACGCGTTCGTTATGGTTGACTAGGAGGTCCTCATTTATTTTTGCACCAAATAGTTATATTATATTCGGGATGTCGTTATACTTATCTTCGGGATGTCAGGGACTCGTTTTACGCACTGTGTGCTAACTGGGGCTGGCTAACACCCTGCCTCAGTTCGTAGTTTCTTCAGCAAGTGTGCCAGGAGGCATTCATGGTCACCCTCGAAGCAGTTGGGGAGTCATGCGTCGATTTCTGACATCCCGTTTTGCTTTTGAATATTTTAGCAAAGTTTCTCGTAAAAACTTTGTAAGGATCTTTATGGTGTTGTTTTCCCGTTCCTTCGTAGAGATTATTGTACTGTGCAGGCCCAGGACAAGACGTTTTAAAACGCGTTAAAAGAATGCAGGTTCCACCTGGTGTTCAGACTTTTTTTTTAAATTGCACACTGAAACTTAAACCGTAAAGACGTGGATGGAAAAGAAGTGAATTTTCATTCCGTGGGGTCGCCACTCATTTTTTTATTAAAAAGGAAAGAAACAATTGAACACGTTTTCCTGGAATGGTAGGACGGCATCTTCTTTTGTGGTGTTCTTGAACGCACCCTCGAAAACGACCTGCCGTTAGACATGCACGGAATGAGATAACTTAACGTCGAAAATGAACACTGCGCGCTTTTGGATATGATCATGTTACTGGGCCTGCACAGCATTTCGAGGTCACGGATGGCCGTGCGTCATGCTGATATGGACATTTGGGAGGCCCTGGAATATTTTGCGAGAGTTTAGCTTGCATCGTTGAAGGTTATAAACCATTTTATCCTGGAGTGCGCCATTTTGAATAGTGTGGCGCCATCTATCGAGCGTCAAGTTGTGCGGCCGAACTGAGTGGTTAGAAAGGTTGGTGAAAGTGCTCTTCAGGGGCGCCGCATTGGCTCGCCTAGTTGACTGCTCCAAAGTGCTGGGTATCCCACTCAGGGCGCGTCTTGAGTTCTTGTGCACCACGAATGGTGTTTTTCAACTATTGGGATTTTTTTCCCCCGCTGAATGACATCCGTTAGTGCGACGCTTTTGAGAAGGGCGGCACTATACGCGCCACTGATAGAAATCGGAGGAGCGTGCTCAAATTATTGTTAAAGTTAACAGCGATGGAATTTTTCCGTCAGGTTTTTTCTCGTTTTAGATGCAGTACACGGCGAATATTTTTGGCACTTAGTGTCGTCCAGAACAACGAAATATAATCGGGATCAATATACTTTAGTTGAGCGCGTTGGTGATAAAGATAAATACAATAACGAATAATACATGAAGGACGGAAAAATGTGTAGTTTTGTTTGCCTTCCATGTTTTATTCTTTCTTGTGTTTTATGTGAACAAGGACGCACGAAAAAAGAGCATTGCAGGGAACGATCGAGGGCAGCTCCGGCTGCCAGTTGTTTATAAAGGTTTTAATTGAGGATGCCGTGTCGACGAGCGTGTCCTGTGTCTACAACATAAAGTAGCGAATTCGAGATGGGCCCATTGCTGGAGCGAGTCGGTTCATGATTCCACGATTCGAAATTGATGCATGAGCATGTTTCAGCAAAACAAATTGAAGTTCTCTTTCCAGCTACGTTATGTACTAATTTCAAAAATAAGAAGAACCCATGTCGCGTTCTGATGGCGAGCGGAAGTTCAAGGCTCTCTCCTATCGCGCAGAAGATCGCGATTAAGGAAAGCGTATAGAACTAACTTTTCGAGAATTCCCAGCCCCACCTGGCGGCAGGAATGAGCCTTCATATAAACGTTGTAAACAATAAAATCGAGTCAATGTTACCACTTCAAGATAAAAACATTAAGATAACGTTACAGCGGCTAAGTTTGAAGCGCGCTCTATTTACGTCATGTTCCAAGCACAATCGACAGCACGGCGTTGGGGAAAATTATTTTCGGTTTACGAACGCAACCCACTGCCGCCGCAGGTTTTGGTCGTTTGGAAAGCGATGGAGTTTGAAGACATTGCAGCCGCAATCACCTTGTCGGATCCCGTGCACAATACGGATGTCATCCGATAATAATCTGCCCTTTCGCTTGTTATTCGTGCAGCCTGTTACCGAACAATAATGTCCCGACGACCAGGGGATTGTCCACATTGATTCCGCTAGCTCGAATTACATTTCGAACTAAAAAAAACAATATTAGAGGAAACTGCTAGATAAAAACCGAACTTGAAGGAACACAGACGTCCAAGGCGTTCATCCGGGTCATTCACTGGTTCCCAACCACTCAGGAAAGGAGCAAAGCGCCGGCAGCCCTTTCACCTTTTCGCTCTTTGCCCTATTTGAGTAGAACGGTCTGGAAGGCACAGCATTGCGTACCCGAGTGGATTCCGCGTGTGGAACCTCTCCTGACTAAAAATGTTAACTTCACAACTCTCCCAAGGTAGGCTGAACATTTTTAACATGGTTCATTTCTTTGTAATTGTGACTTTCATGTGTGTATCTATCGTATGTTAACCGAATTAACAGAGTCGATAAAGAAGAAAAGAAGAAAAGCTGTGGCGTAGCTCCATGGTAATATCTCCGCTTCGCACGCAACGGACCCAGGTTCGATTTCCTCGAGTGGCGGCCATCTTTTTCAAGGAATAATCAAAACGAACGACCGCCAACCAACGCCCTACTACGCCAACTACAACATCAACAACGACAACGAAAACGACTACAACATCAAGAACTGCAACATCAACAACGAACGCCATTTCAAGTGGTGGAAAGAGCTATCGCTGAAAAATATATGTATTATTTCAGGTGTATGATGGACATTATATTTTCTTGAAACATCGGTGGTAATTTAACCTTATTTACTTCAGTAAAGCATAACGTCATAAGGTCCTTGACAAAGAGTTTCAAAACACCGGAACGTATCTGTATTTTTTCGTTTTCAGATGGCACGTGGAGGATGATGGGCGCCGGCCTTGACTTGAGTTATAAACAAGGTTCTTTTCCATTTGTTTTATTTTTAATTGATATTTTTTGTTCTCGCGTCATTGCAGGCTCCGCATACAACCGTCTACGCATCAGCGGGCTCAATATGCCACCTGCGTCACTTGATAAAAAAGCTGTATCCTTGTTTGTTTTTTTCTTTTTTGCGGCGACAGTAATAATAGAATTTTTCCACCACTGGAAATGACGTCCGTTCTTTATGTGTAGTTGTTGCCGTTTGTAGATGTAGTTGGTGTAGTTGGGCGACCGTTGGTGATGTTGCCAACTATTAAAAATATATATCTATATCGCCCGCCGCCGGAGAGATTCGAACCTTAGCCCGCTGCGTGCAAAGCGGAGGCATTACCATGCTGGTGATACGCTTACACTGGTTAACGAACCGCTTTATAAAAGGTGTCTTACTTATCAAACTTCGTCATGCGGTTTATAGGTTTTTTTGTAAAATTACGTATGTAGCTCCTTGCAGAGGTAAAAATGGGGCCAAACGGCTTGCCAGGGTCAAAGGCGGATGCAGACGCAAAGACCGTGCCAGTGGGCGGGGCGTACGGCAGTGTGCGCGTTGAATTATGTCCTTATAATCGACTAGCCAAAAAAGTAGACAATACGCAGGCGAAATCATTCTGCAAGAGTGCCATCGCCATGCAACCGCGTTTTCAGTTTTTTGTTGGGTTTGCTATAATTGATCATGATGTTTTAAAACTTGAGACTGGGAAGGAAATGTGAAGAGAAATTGCGATTGCAGGGGACAGGGCAGGTTCCAACCCAAGCACAAATTTTATTCGTTCATATAGCCAGAAGCATTCCAAGGTCAACAAGCCACCTCTCACGATACATTTCTCCGCAAAGTGGTCCTCTTTAAACTTTTATGTTACAAATTAAAATGACGTTCTGGAACAAAAGACAAAAAGAACAAAAAACCTCTAAAGCAATCTAGAAACACATTACTCATACAGGACTTTTGACAAAACTATCCCGAACAAAACAGACAAACAACAGCGCGACAAAAGGCTACTGCCAACGCACACAGATAGCTTCTCTTTCCATTACAGCCAACAAAGATCTTCTAGTTTCAAGACCTTATCAAAGTCCTCTGAAAAAACAGGTAAAAAAAGCAACCGTCCAAAAAAAATAAATAAATAAAAGAAATTATATTTTGAGAAACATTTTCGACTGCTTCCTAGCGTAATTGATGCTTGACTTACGCAATTTCGACGTATTTATCTTGATAGTTTTCACTGCCTGTTTCATGTCGTTAGATTCTCGTTTGCACTTCAGCTCTTGACCAGTCAACTTCAATTGTTACATTCCTGAATATGTGTAGCCAATCTGAGTTCGACACTTCGTTTTTCACGTTCCGTTTGTGTTTCCTAGTTAGTCTATCATTGATGCATCTTGAAGTTCGTCCTACATATCGAAACCACTAAGCCAACGGTATTCATATACTATATAATTCTTTTCGTTAGATATACTGACTTTTTCTACGGTGCTGTTTTTGACATCCACTTGTGAACAGCACCTGTAAAGCCGAACTTTGACAAAAGTCACCGGACAAAAGTTTCACGACAGTGAAATTACCGACAAAAGCTCACCGCATAAAAGTTTTCAAATTCTACTTTTTCACAGACCTGGACAAAAGCTCACTCACGAGAAAATTTCATGTTGGTCTTAACACGAGTGCTGGACAACTTAGGTGCATGCGTGCGACAACAAAATGGCAACGGTAAATTAAATCTGACAGGCGCATGGTTTGTTGATTTAATAAAAACAAGTTTATTTATCGATTGGTTCGAAGCGATCGAATGCAGTCCTCATTAGTCGCTCCAGCAGTCTTGGTAGACTTTTCGGGATGTACATGAGCTCTCGTAAATATTTCTAAAATCATTCATAGCGTAGAGTGGTTTTTCGCAATTCGTATGCGTCGTGGGCTCACCTTCTCCGGGCTTGTGTCAGTGCCGTGGCAATGAGCGCTGATTTACAGAATTAATCAGCCTCAAGACGCTTGGATTGGCGGCTGACGAGTTTAGAACCCGGTATTCCATCCTTTGCAGGTGTTGTTCGTTCATCCGGTCTATCTTGAAGAGTGACTTCGTACATATCTAATCGTTTCAGGGAACACTCCGGCGTCGGAACAGAGTCAGGCATGGCATTCGCTTCCGTGCCGCCGCAGATGGGAACAGAAGCGAGCACGAAAGGGTTGCTGATATATTGCGCAATCAAAATAGTCCAGCAGGTTGATGTCACCGTTAGACTCCTTCCTCAAAATGTTCTGTGTAACAAGCCGTGACAGGAAGGAACGCGAGCCCGCATTTTCAGTTAAATTGGTCATTTGTCTGTAATTTTCCAAAAGGCTCCAACCTCATCTTTTTCTGAAGTATTTTTACAAAAATTCTGCAATTAATGGATAAATAAGTTCTCCTTAAAATGGTCTAACGTCCATCAAGTCCGCACTTTATTTCAGCCTGTGTTTCGCCCTGGCAGTAAAAATCGAGGTGAGCTTTTGTCCGTTCGTCAAAAAACGAGCGGGCTTTTGTCCGGTCTGTCAAAACGGGTGGAGCTTTTGTCCGGTGAGTTTGTCCGGTGAAGCTTTGTCCGGTGAGCTTTACCGGTTACCAAAAGTCAGTATCTATGCGGTAGTAGGCGAGATACCGTTATTTGTGGCTTCATAAATATGTAGGACAGACTTCAAGAGATGCATCAATGATAGACTAACTGAGCACAAACGGAACGTGAAAAAACAAAGTGTCGAACTTCGAATTGGCTACACATATTCAGAAATGTAACAATTGCAGGTTGACCACAAAATAGAGGTTAGACAGAGAATCTAACGACATGAAACTAGTAGTGAAGGAAACTATTGAATAAATACGTCGTAAATTATGTAAGTCAAGCATCAATGGAAGCAGGGTTGTGTCGAAAATGTTTTCAAATATAATTTCTTTTTTTATTTATTTATTTTTTTTTTGGGATGGCTGCTTTTTTTTTTTTTTTACCCTGTTTTTTCAGGAGACGGATAAGGTCTTGAAACTGTAGATCTTTGTTGGCTGTAATGAAAGAGCAGGCTATCTGTGTGTGTTGCAAGGAAACCCTTGTCGCGTCGTTGTTTGTCTGTTTTGTTCGGAATGGTTTTGTCAGAGGTCACTGTGTACGGAAGTGTGTTTTGTACTGGTTTTGAAATGCTCTTTTTTGTTCTTTGTCTTTTGTTCAGAACGCTTGTACAGAGTGCAATGCTCTTACCTTGCGGCTTGTAGTCAGTCTTTGTGAAGCGAGAATGTATCGGTGAGAGGGGGTGACGGTGACTCCGGAGATGGCGCAAGCTGTGAACGAAACAAATTTATAAATATTTTGAGACGTTGTCTCTGTCCCCTTTTTTCTGTCCTTACACTCTCTTCTTCATTTTCTTCCCAGTCTCAGGATTTAAAAACATCATGATCAACATACACCAGTTTTCCGTTCTGCACCTTTGACAATTTTTTGCCGGTAATGTCCGGTATTTATTTAAACCAAGGCTGCATTACAAAAAGATTATATTCCTTTATTGCACCACGGTCCACACGAACACTTTCAATGCATACCTTTTTTATCTTTTTTATTTTTTTAAATTAAGCTAGCAAGAAGGTAGTTATCTATCAATACGAGCGCTAAACGCGCCCGCCACTGACCCCGAAGGCCGTCTGCACGTCGTCCGCCGTTAACCTTTACAAGTTTTAATGCGAATAGCATTCTTTGGATACTTCACGCACTTTTCGTCTATGCTATCTATCTATCTATCTGGCTATCTAACCTCTTACGCCGCGGGTCGATAAATAAATAAAAAAGACCGGCGCCGGCTGGGATTCGAACCGTTGACCCTTTGATCAGCAGGCAGACGCGCTAACCACAGAGCTATGAAGGCAGTCATTCAACGCACTCTAAACAGTTGTTTATATCTTATGCATAGCGCGCGCTGTACAGCGTACGGTGCGCGCGCATGCACGAGGCGCTGTTAGGCTGAGCACGGCCGCTAGCTCACCCTCTCCCGCGCTCGGGAGAGGGTGATGTAGCGGCCGTGCTCAGCCTCACGAGAGCGGAATGAGCCCTCGTGCATGGAACGCGCGCGCACCGGTAGCTGTGACAGCGCTGTAAAGCGCGTCCTATGGTAAAGATATAAACAACCGTTTAGAGTACCGCTGGTTGAGACTAGCTGAGACGCCAGAAAGTCTGGTCGGTACCATTTTGAGTGTTTGTGCGTATGGCGCGTGCTTTGCTCGCCTTCCTAAGTGACACAAACGCACGTGCTGGGCTGCGGAGATCGTGCGCAGGGCTGTGAAAGTGTCAACAAATTTAGAATCGCCTCAAGAGTGGGCTGGCGTATCTAGAGTGTGCCGGCCACCTGACGAACGCGCATAACTCCGCACCGTTTGATGCCATTCGCATTAACGTAGATAATCATTCCCAAAGGATGGGTTCTGCTGATTTTTTCACGCCCTTTTGTAATTTTTCAGGGTGAAACTTGCCTCTGAAAGACATCTTTGACGAAAAGCTTGGATTGCACATGCAGGCCCCGATTTTTATTGCCTATTTGAGATCGACCTTGGCATTTCAGACACCCTATAGATAGGGCTTTTTGTGCCCGATGCACACTGCATGCGCTCTTTGGAAAAGTATGAAAAAACAGCCGAGAACAAAATGCCATCATAGCGCTATCAATGCCAGGAGCTATAACTAACAATGCCACGGTGCGCTGGACGCGACGACGATGCCAAATGACTTCGCCGCGACGTGTTGCAGCTATCGCTGTGACTGTACTCTGAATTAACTCAGGTCTGCTCTTCTCTTCTTTCTTTGAAATATAACTGTTCTCGCGGCTTGGTACATTCACGGTGCCTAAATGTATATTTCTAACTTGTACGAGAAAAAAAAACACTGTTGGAGATCGGACATGGGGCGACGGAGTGGGCAACGGGGATCACGCGTGGGGAAACACCCCAAGCAGCACATTATGACCGGCTCAAGCTTGAGCCAGACTGAGCAGCCGGAGAAGTTTCAATGGGCCTAGATTGTTTTGCCCCATGGCGCTAGGCAGCCCCATCCTGGTATACCAGTCTCGCGACCACCGACAGTTCCCTGTATACCCTATTGAACAATTTTGCAAACAGGGCCAGTTCAAACTAGGCTTATTGCCATGGTTAAATTGGTTGAACTGGACAAACTGAAACTGTGCATACTGGTCTTACTGTGAAACTCTGCATACCGGTCTTACTGTGAAAATGTGTACGCTGGTAATACTGTACAACTGTGTATACTGGTCCACTTATATGCAGTTAAACCAGTTTAACTGGTAATATTGGCAACACAGTGAACTGATAAAACTCACTTTATTTCCACAAAATATACACATACTTCAGACCTCAAAAATAAACATAAAAACATATTTACGATGTAAAAAATTTGTCATGATATTATTCATGTGTTCCAGCCGGTCGGCCACATTTTCCGCGTCTTCTGGAGTGTCTGGGTTCCGGTGGTGGATAATATTGTAATTTGTACCCCAAGGCATCTGAAATAAGAATAAACATCAGTAATTAGAGCCATGGCAGATTTATTGGCATCCGTCTGTTCTGAAACGATATGTAACTAATGCCACGAATAAAAAATATGCACTATCATAAACAGTATGAGAGGGAATATGGAAGCGTGCGCCAACCGTACATGTGATGCCAGTCTAGCGGCAATCAAGTATAAACCGCATGTAAGCGATTTGGCGAGCGACGAGACAAGCGACGACGATCCGCTTCGCCGTCGCTCGGTCACTCGGGCGACGAGACGAACCGCATGAAAGCGACGGCAGCAAGCGACCAAGGCGATGAGCGTCGATTACTCTTCTAGAAATCCAAAAACCGAGTGACGCGACGAGCGACCGTGGAAATCTCCGTCGCTCGTCGCTGACTCTCGTCGCTGTTACCGTCGTTCGCTTAATCGCTTACATGCGGTTCAGCCATGCACATGCACCTGATTATAAAAATGAATCCAAATGGTCGAGCCTGCTGACCTGGCTCGCTAGCGTGGAGACAGAGGCAGCCATTGCCCGCACTGCAATGAGGACGGAGCGAATTCCGAACACGCCGTTCTGGGATGCAGCCATTTCGCCCGCGAGCGAGTGGAACTCAGGAGGAGGACGTCGTCAGCCACAGGAACCATCGGCAGAGGCAGCGCTCAAGGCTGCGGCAAACTATCTTATAAAAACGCAGTTTGAAGACAACTTGTAACCTCCCCAGACAAAACAGCAGCGCGAACAACAAAAGGCCCAACCAGGGGGGCGGGGGGGGGGGGAGAGGTGCTGCCGCTTTTAAAATCACCCTCCTCAGAATTTACGGCGCTCCGTGGGGTGCCGCCATATCAAAACTTGATACCAGTGTTGCTGCATCTGTAGGTCATCTTTAAGTTAGAACTGACGGAGAAAATCTGGCCACGGCGCAACGCCGATGTACGCTGGAAGCTAGAGCCGGTTTGCTTTCGTTGTTTTTGTTTGGTCGGAGAAAATCTAGCAACAACGCACGTTCACACATGGCGCCGGTATTGTTTTGGTTTGATGCGGTTTGCGAGCACATGTAGCGAAGACGTGACCGCAGAAGTGCCCCTGTTGTGTTTCCGGAAGACGGAAAGTATCATTCGTATTCGTCGTGTGTGCTTTGAAAGCGAAGGGAGTCGCAGGGTCCACGAGTGCGCAATCACAAGCCAAGGTTCACGACAGCACTGCGTTGACTTCGGCGATCTCGTTCTGTTTGGTGCACAGAGATAGGTTTCGTGCAACACGGCGATGCGACAAAGAGTTGAAGCGTTCGTGGGGTGTGGTGCGGTGCTTGGAGGTAGAAGCCCATACTAACACGAAGCGCAAATTGGTTATTGTGAAGTTGAGGTTCAACGGGTTTAGTCCCGTCGTCGTCAGCTGATCCGGTCCAGCTGGTCCGGGAGGACGCAGCGAGCGTTTTTAAAAGTAAATCTTCCTTCGTTCCATTTCAAAATATGGAAAATTCTCGACGCATACCGTGAGTACAAAGCTGCGGGCGTTTTCAACAAAATTGCGTCGTTTTAATTCAACAATGGACTCCGCGGATTGTTGTCCTAGACTTGCCGTTTTTATGCTTCGTGTTCTTGGCGTTTGCACAGCGACGCACACCGCCCCAGTAGATGATTCGGTCCTGCAAACGACCGGTTATACAGAATTTCAGGGAAACTTAACGTCCGATATTTTCCTGTCAATCTGGTGCGAGTTTGTTGCGCTCATCATGCGGTGTGAATAAATTAGGGCAACGTTTCCTACCTGCCTACGGATTCATGAACTGAGACCATTTTTATGTAGTGAACATAGAGCTTTTTCTTTATTTTGGGAAGAGGTGTTGGTGAATTTATTATGGTACAATCATAGTTCAGAAATTGGGGAGAGCGAGCAAGCTTTCCCAACTTTGTCTCTTTTCTCTCTGGCATTGCCCCTAGTTTCAAGTTGCAGCTTCAGTAGACATACCTACTAGCAGGTACAAACTGCTCTAAAGCAGGTAAAAGACTGGTAAGTCAGGGCGGTGCGGACTCCGTGTTTCGCGCTTTTCGCAAGGTGAGTCTGGGTAATTGTTTTTGCGAGGTATGCGGAATATGCAAACGATTTTGTTATGCCCGTCGTTTGCGTCTCTCAAGCAAAATGAATAAGATGATCTACAAAGGCGCAATAACAAGCCATGATTTACGATAACTGTGCGTTTGATTCGGTGGTCCGTGTACTTGTATTTTACCCTGCTTTCTGCGACACCGTGTCATGACGAAAAGCTGGAACGTTCACGGTTTGTGCTGGGCTACCGGGTGACAGAAGCCCGCATCGGCCGCATCGGCACTGAGTGCACTTAGGTCGTTGTGGTGGGTCTAGGCTGTTGATGCTCAAGCCTTTCATCCGCGGCTTGCCGCCAGCTGATCCGGCTGCTCAACGGTGAGGAAGCGGCGAAAGTGACCTCTGAAGTAAATGTAAATCCTCGTTCATCCAGTTATCCAGTGTCAAAGTGTGGAAGGTGTCCAACGTGTACTGAGGGCGGGAACTACGAGCGTTTTGCCTTGCTTTTATAACCGAAACCAGAAAAGCGAGATAACTGCCTTGCGTACTCCAAAATGATGGAAGCAATAAGTCGTCAAAAACCCATTTTTAGGGTTTCACACCACGTAAACAAGACAAATATAATTAAACTTCGTTGTGTGTATGCAGGAGGACTTATGTAACACAACAATACATTCTCTTTCCAAACGAAAAAGAAAGTAAAACTCAGTCTGCCGTATATGGCAGCAACTTCTTCGCTGCAAAACCTATGCTGGCAACGTAAGCGGTTTTAATATGGCAGCCTCCGTCTTGCGCCGCGTACCCTTTCCCCTCCTCCCCCCCCCCCCCCCCCCCCAACACACATCTGGGCCCAACCGCGCAACCATCACGCCAGATTCGTCTTGTCCTTTTTGGTTCCCGGAGCAGAGGCCGACTCAAAACTGGCGCCTCGAGCTGGCGAGAAGGCCGCGCTGATTGGCCCGCGCGCTCCCTGTCCTGACACGTGAGCATCTCTCCCCTTTCAATGATTCCGCGCTGCGCGCGCGGGGGGAGTGGGGGGGGGGAGGGGCACTGCATGATCTTTGGTCCCAGGACACCGGCGCATTCCAGGCGCCTGACTCATAGGGCACGTTAAGTAGGCGCTTCTTTACTCCTACTCCGACGCTTCGAGTTTCATACTCCGAGCGCGGCAACTAAACGGCGCATAGCGCTACAGAAGCGTGACACACCAAGGCTGCGTTCCAAACGTACTCGAATGGATCCGAGTTACCCTGTCGGATTATGTCACGTGACAACAAAAATAGAGAAACGCTGGACGCGGGTAGGTTTTCGATAACCAGCTTTACCCTAGAGTTAGATCGAGTAAGTTTTGGAACACGGCACACGGCTGACACGGCCAGAAACAATCGATGGGCCACACGAGCTCCTTCCGACCGTGGATACGGGTGGCAGAAGCCGAAAATATTTCGAAGATAAATAATTACGCCCGTGTAGAGCGGCAGAGTCTAAAGCAAAAGAGTCGGCGACTTTATGAAGTTTCTACGAACGTTTTAATATTCCTGAAAGGTTTGAAGACTGGCTTTGTGCACATGTGTGGAAGGTTATCTCGGCCGATCTATTTATTAACCGTGCATGCTGTTCCGATTTAAATTAAAGACAACATTCTTGAACCCGCTCGTCGACGCAGGAAACCCTCAAATTTGTCGGAGATTCCCTGGTTCAGCGTCACGAGGGTGAGCGGCACCCGGGACGGTAGCCTGCCGCGAAACCCCCCCTCCCCCCTCCGCTCTCGCGTATCCCGCCTCGACACCCTCCCCCCCGCCCCCCGCTGTCGCATGGCCCGCCGCGACCCACCCCCCTCGAGCCGCCGCACGCCCGGGGCGGTCCGCCCCCCCCCCCCCCCTTGTGACGCCACTGCCCTGGTTCCGTCGGTTCCGTCTCGCAGCGAGAGGGAAGCTACGCCGATACCAGCACACCTGTCGTTCGATAGCACGTCAATTCGGTTTTAGGCGGTATGCATGAACAAACCTTTCCCGCAACGCTAATTGGTGTTTCGGCTTTCCAATCTAAGTATCTTTATTCGCTGCGGCTAGGCTAAGCATTCTAAGCAGGGCAGCGGTCTGACTGTCTTTTCATCCCAACTTTTCTCTCGTCGAGCTATCGGCACGCTCGTTCGATAGATCAATTCGTTTTCAGGCAAGACGCACGAACAAACCTTTCCTCGACGCTCACTGATGTTTCGGCTTTCAAATCGAAGTATCTTTATTCGCTGGGATAAGCATGCTAAAAAGGACAGGGTGGTCCGAATGTCTCATCTTACAACTTTTCTGCCGCTGTGCTATGGGCACGCTACCGTTTGATAGATGCATTTCCTTTTCAGGCGAGATGGACGAACAAACCTTTTTCGGAGCGCTAATTGCTGTCTTGGATTTTAAATTAAATCGTTTTTATCTGCTGGATTAAGCACTAATCAACTGAAAAGGGGCAGCGGTCCGGCTACGCCTTTCGTCTCGACGGTCCCTACAGCAGCGCAGCCATCTTGTTTGTTTACGTGACGTCACGGAGCGCGAAGAAGTCACTCGCGCTCCGAGAAATTCTAGGTGCACGAAGAGCGCGCTCGAGTGTCAAGCCCGGTTCACACAGTTGCGTTTGACTGCGTTTGACTGCGTTGCGGCAGCGAGACACCAGGACATCCCTGCTGCTTATATCGCGTGCCAACAAGATTCCTTGAATTGGATTCCACGCTTCATACGAAGCACAGATGTGCCGGTGACTCGCTTTCGGTTCTCGCCGCAACGCAGTCAAACGCACTCAAACGCAAGTTGGAGTGCGTTTAGTGAAAGAAGCGCCAAACTCTCGCGCTCCGGAGCACGGACTTAACAAGCCCATAGGCGCACTGCCACATTTTCCCGCGCTTTTCCAACAACACGTGGGAGGCTCCCTGCCTCGGGCACTTGCGCTGGAAGCGGCTTCTCGGTGCAAGCCAGGGTGGATAAAGGCCGCGGTAAAAAGCGGGAAAGGTATAAAGTCCAAGTGGGAACAATTGGCCGGCAGAGGGAAATGAACTTCTATGAGGCGATGGAATGACTGAATTCTTGACCTGTGACGAACTATTGGTGCAAGCTAGGAACTACTTAACATGCGTCAAAGTAAAGCGTTTATTTGGTCTACTAGTCTGTTATGCGACATCTGCATAGAGAAAATATTCTGTAAAGCATAGACATTTTCTCTGCTGTGGCAAGGTTCATTCTAGAAACACATAATTGCCTATATAATTAATAAAAACTTGTTTTGCCAAATTCCTTTTTACTGTGAGTTGTGTGGAGTGTAAAAGCCCAATTCGCATCATGTAGGAAAAAAAAGTCATTAGTGCGGTTCTACCGCTTGGGAGTTAAAATTAGAAACATTGAACCCAACTTGGCCCAAATGAAAATGGCCAATTGGATCGATTCCAATGGTTAATTATTTTAAACTGGGCTTGAGCAGTTCAACGAGCAGTTTCTTTAGTACCGCGGGTATGACTTGTTTCGATAGAGTGAGACCAGTTTCATTGCCAGTTGTAACTGTTTGACTGCCAGTTAGAACAGTTCGGCTGCCAGTTCGAACTGTTTGGCAGCCAAATTGAACATTAAGGCACCAGTGTCGCCAGTTCAAGCTACGAGTTTTGCCTGGTTAACTACCAGTTCGAGCTGTACAATTGACAGTTCAGCCAATTCAGCTGCCAGCTTGGCCAGTTCACTTTCCAAGTTCGGCCAGTTTCGACAGTTTGATTTCCAATTTACCCTGTACAAGTCCACTACAACCGCTTCATTTCGGGTTTGGCCAGTTCATATCCAAACTGTTTTCAAATCGTTTTTTTTTCAATAGGGATAGCCATGGACTGGCTCACCGCTGGAATTATGGCCTGGGCCAGGCGGGAAGCTCAGTAATACCCCAAGCTTGGCTCTCTATTGTATATACAGCGTGGGCCAGGTTAGTGGCCGAGTGGTCAGCCACGCTTGGAGAGAAAATAGAAATCCAACCCGAACCAGCAGGGCAGTTTCCGGCCCTATTGATAAAATTTGCAAACTGGACCAGTCTAAACAGAATTATTGCAAGTGATTAAATTGGTTGAACTGGACAAACTGAAACTGTGCATACCGGTTTTACTGTGAAAATGTGTATAGTGGTAATACTGTACAACTGTGTATACTAGTCGACTCTATGCAGTTAAACCAGTTTAACTGGTCATTTTGACAACGCAGGTCGTAGACTAATGAAATTCACTTTATTTCTAAAAACAAAATACACAGTGCAGAGCGCAAAAAATAAACATAAAAACATATTTAAAATCTAACAAACATTTAATTATGTTATTCATGTGTCCCAGCCGGTTGGCGAGATTCTCCACATCTTCTGGAGTGTCGGGGTTCCGGTGGTGGCTAACATAGTACCCCAAGGCATCAGAAATAAGAATAAACATCAGTAATTAGAACCATGTCGATGTCGATTTATTTGCACCCGTGTGTTCTAGAGCGGTATGTAACTAATGCCACGAATAAAAAATATGCACTATCATAAAACAGTATGAGAGAGAATATGGAAGCGTGTGCCAATCGTACATGTAGTGCCAGTCTTGCGGCAATTAAGTATAAACCGCATGTAAGCGATTTGACGAGCGACGAGACAAGCGACGACGATCCGCTTCGCTGTCGTTCGGTCACTCGCGCGACGCGGCAAACCGCATAAAAGCGATGGGACCAAGCGACCAAATGCGATGAGCGACGATTTCTAGAAATCCCAAAACCGAGTGACGCGACGAGCGACCGTGGGAAATCTCCGCCGCTTGTCGCTGACTCTCGTCGCTCACTTAATCGCTTACATGCAGTTCAGCCTTTACGCAATTCCTATGAACCACCATGGAACCTCAAAGCTTGGCAGAGGCATTGGTACCTTGGCCATCTCTGACCGAGGAAAATCAATATACAGCCAGGTTACATCAAATACTGGCAGCGGCCTGTTTACCCTGGCCAGCAATGACCAAGGAAATTTAATGGTCAACCAGGAAAGACGTTTCCTGGCAGTTCCGTTGCTTTCTGGAGCAAGGAAAGACTGTAAAACGCAAGGCTGGCATACAGACGTAAATGGCTGGGCAGTCGTAGCCAAGCAATCACAACTACGTGCCAATCCTGGCCCCAGCTAAACCAAGCAAGTGTGCTACCTGGGACCCATGTTTCATTATGATAAAACCGCTACCATCACGTCTATCGGGTCCTACTTTCTTCAGATCCCAATCATCTGGTGCCTATACCCGGAATCTAGGAGACGCCCGACAGAACGAGAGACAGATCCCCATCTGGCAGACACGAAACCCGGATCCACTCGCCTTCAGAGTATGGACGGACCGCGGAGGAAACGAGCCGTCATCCGGTCAGCGGTTACCAGAGCCACCAACGAGTTCCAAGCTTTACTGGATTCCTCGGAGGTAACCGCGGGGGCGCTCACAGAAAACTCTAATGTCCTCGAACTTAAGGAGCAGCATTGAAGGCAGTTGACAGTGAGATTGAAAACGGGATTGGTATTGATCACCTTAAAGAAGAGAATGAAAGCGTAGAGGCTTATCAAGTGTCGATCTGCCATTTACGAACAAGAGCCACGCTCTAACTGGATGCCCTGTGTGCGCCTAACATCGCATCGAATGCTGTGATACGATCGCAAGATCAGGACTGAGGCCATCTAAGGTCAAGAACGATAGCAATTAAACTTCCAAAAATAGAAATCCGGAAGTGCGAAGGAGACCTTCATAACCGGAACCGTTCCTGGGATCAATTTGAAGGGTCTCTACACAACCACCACGACCTTCCTTTGATTGACACATTTAGATATTTTACGAGCTCTCTATTCGGAAAGGCGGAAGACAGCATACGGGAATTGTCTATTACGGATAACAACTATAACATCACTGTGGATCTCTTGAAGGACAGGTTCCCGACTAGGCCCAGGCGATAATTGACAACCACATGACGCGACTCTTGAATTTAAAAAAAAATCGTCACCACGTCGAGCTACGCACGGCTTTGAAGCATCTGTATGATGATATCCCGATAAATTTCGCAGCCTTGAAGTACTTTTCGTAAAGGCGAAAGAGTACAGTGTGCTGCTACGTACTGCCGCGAAGAAGCGACTTCCTGACGACCGTGTCCTCCGCTACTGCCAGCAAAATTAAGAGCCCCCTACATCGCGGAAATCACCGGTAGTCTGCTAACGTTCCTAAATTTTCTGAAGTCCGAGGAAGAGATCCGAGAGCGCGTCCTGGAAATAAATCCCACTCAAGCCAAACAAAACCGGAGCGCAAAGCATACAACACACCATCGGCAGCAGTTTTAGTTGCAAGGAAGGACTCTCATGATGCCGAATGTTTTTTGCGACGCACGTGAGCCCTCCTTCGACCAATGCAACGTGCTTTGCCTCAGTGGAAAAAAAAAAGAAAAGAAATACTGAAGAGAGACGGTCGATGTTTTAGGTGATGGAAACGATATCATTAGGCAAGAGATTGTCGCAGTGCCAGATTTCTCCGCTGCGTCAACTGCTAAGGGAGACACATGACTTGCCTCTGCGATCCTGACCTCAAACCCACAAATGACAGTGCTCATTCATCGTCACAGCCAGGCACTAAGCGCCGCCTATTCCGGTGCTTACTGACGTAGGAAGCCAGTGGACGTTTGTGACGACCAGGCTTGTCAACGAGCTGTCTTGTAAGGTTCTAGAAAAAGAGGCTTTGAGCATCACAGTCTTCGGCTATACTGCCCTTGAAAATGGAAGTAAACTTCGCAAGGTACAGATATGGCTCCGAAACCAATACTATCGGAGACAGGTACGAATTGAGGCTGTGGAAGTTCCTGCCATTTGCCATTCTTCTGCGTTACTTGTCTTTCCAGAACAGCTCAAACGTGCACGCTGCTCAAACGTGCATGCTTTCATGCTCGGGGTTCAAGAGAGAAAGTGCCATTGATATACTGAATGGAGCTTATAATTACTGAAAGGCTGTCACTGGGTCCATCAAGCGACTTAACAGAAATTTGACAGCGGTAGAAACAATATTTGGTTGCAAACTGCAAGTGCCAGTACGACAATTACAGAAGTTGGCTGGCACCAAGTCACTTGTATGCAGGTAATGACTCTACATCAAAGCAACAGGCTTTTTGAGCAGCTACTGGCGTTCTGGGAAATTGAAAGTGTGCCACTCAAAGACGGTTCAAGTGAAAGCCATCAAGATGTAGAGCAAGAAGTGCCCGCAAAGAAGAGACAACTAGACAAGGGTGAAGCTCCCTAGCTCGAGCCTCAGCCCGCGGAGGCAGAGGCACCGAAAGAGAAGTCCACGATCGAGGACGACGCGAGGCGGATAGCTTGGACGTCGAGGAGAAGAAAGAAGCCACAGCCAGTGTGCAATCCACGAAGGAAAAGGAGCGCAAGCGCAGGAAGAAGCCTCGACAGTAGGAAGCGAAGAAAAATTGACCGCATCTCCACGTGGTGAATGATGTTGACTGGGGCGAAGCTCTGGTGGTGCTTGTCTGCGTAGACGCTGAGCCGCAGCATGCGGAGCCTTTCGTTCGTTTTCATTCATGTCAGAAAGAAAATGGGTGGTATGGAACGTGGTTATATACTGATTTGGGCATTTGACCGCTGCGCCCTCTCGTCTATGAACGTTGAGCCAATGCATGCAAAGTTTAACGCGATTATATACGCATTTGACCGCAGCGCACTCTCCTGTATAGACGTTGAGCGGCTACATGCAGCGTTTGATCCATGGCATCCCCAGCTCCTGAGTTACTACCACATCTCAAAGCCCCTACTCGTCCCGCAGCCGTGGCCGAGTGGTTAAGGCGATGGATTAGAAATCCATTGGGGTCTCCCCGCACAGGTTCAAATCGCGAGCGATTTAGCCTTCTTTCACGCTTCGCGATTTTTCTCGTTGCCGTGCAATGAACCAAGTTGGCTACTTTCAATTAATTATTGTGAGTGCGGCATTTGGTTTCGCGAGTGTTAACCCCTTTTTGGTGACGTGGGCGTAGAAATTGCAGCCCTAGGAATAGCAAAGGTAAAACGTGAGGTAAGCGAAGTGACCTGGTATCGCCGATCGGTTGTCTTTTTTAACATCGCAGTGTTGATAACGAGAGGACTGAAATACTGCTCTCGAAAGGCAAGTTTCCTTACCTGAACGGGAGGCTGGTTTTGGGCAATTAATACAGTTCGTGTAATGCTCGCGTTACGCTGTCATTTACCACTTGTCTCGCCCCAAAAGCAGTGACATTTCTAGATGAGTGCCAATCGGTCTATTGCTTTTCTTGCGATAGCTGCTTGTAGGCACTTGGTGGGTGGGTGGGGGATGAGGGAAGGCGGGGGGGGGGGGGGGGGGCCTCTTGTAGCGCGATTGATGTGCTTGTCCGAAAACTATGCTAAGTATTTTTGGTTGAATCGCTGCAGCGTTTCCTGTAAAATCAGACAATAGACCTAGCGTCCTCCCTAATTGGCCCCTGAAAAGTAAAAAAAAAAAGTATTTTTAGACAGTATGGGCGAAGCATGCGTGTCAAAAAAAATTTAATTTTACGCGAAACACACACACACACACACATATATATATATATATATATATATATATATATATATATATATATATAAGAATATTGACGGCGCGAGACGCGATTTAGTCGGCAGTTACCTCCTTTTTCACTTGATTTCTCGGCATTTTGGGCGCGTGGAGAAGAGGTGAATCGGCTTCGTCTTCACGTTGAGGGGGAAAGACCGAAAGACCATCCCGTTGAGCGAATGACCATTCCGTGACGTCATGGACTTTGCGCTCCGAATTTCAAATAAATCTCTCGCCGTCAATATTGCTTTTTTTTTTTCGGGTAAAATTTATTTTTCGAAACGCGTGTCCCAATCAAACTGCTTAAAAAAAAACTTATTTTTTTTTCAGGAGCCTTTTAAGCCTTATCGGTATAATTCCACTCGATTCGAGTCCGCCATGATGAGATGCAGACGAAGGGGAACTTTGCTCCCCTCCTTTTAGGAACGAAAGTTTCTCCGGCCATTTCTGAAGGGACATAGGTTACAGAAGCGTTCCTCCCTCCAAAAAAAAAAATATATGAAAACATTTTTTTTTTTCAAGAGTGCAGTTATTTGCGCTTTCTTTGAGCGCCTTTTTCTGGCACCGAGCAAAGTCGTCGGACAGCGAATCGAATGGTCCGACGTTTGATCTCCCGCGGAGTGCCGCAATAAATCTTGCTGGTTGTGATTCGTCGTGCCTATACTCCGTTTCACTTGAGGTCCGACCGCAGTTGTTTCTGCGATCCAAAGGAGCCAATAGAGGAGCCCTAAAAGTGCATTGTCACGGCACTTGTCTCCTTTGTGCGTTTGCTATAATCTACTAAACCAAGGACTCGCAGTGAACGCGCCGCCATCTTGTTATTTTTGTTTGTTTTTTCTGTGTGTGATTGGTTAAGTCGGTGGCAGCAAACCAACGAGGTAGAGGGGCTTAGAGCGATAAACCGGGGTTCCGGTCTGCACTCGAAAGTGACCCCCATAAGGCGGCTGCCATTGTACGCAAAT
>JAZHYW010007656.1:0-84497 GCA_037355805.1 Ixodes ricinus
CTAATACACTCAGGACCGTTATGTATGCAAATAATCATGCAGAAAAGAGGGACCTTTGTACTAAGATCGGATCTGGCCTAAAATAGCGCGTACCGTAGTGAAACATTTTGACATAGCTTGGTTTGAGGTTTATTCTTGTCAAGTTATCGGTCAATTCAATTTACAAATAAACATGACCCTTGCTATTTTTTATATTTTTCTTAAATAGAAAAAAGTAGTATTTCATACTCTGCTCGACATTACAGCCACTTAATTGGTTACTTTCTGGCGGTCTGCGTGCGCAATCGTCATAGTTCCGCCTCGCGCCTCTGTGTACTTTGTTTTCGTCCAGCCCACAAACACATAAAATTCTTGTTCATCACATAAAATGAGAAACAGACTTCTATATGTTTGAGGAGTTTAATATGCGTCAGGAACACATGTTATTTTATCAGCTTCAAAATAAAACATTAGTTTAAGGTTCTCCCAAATAACTTCTCTCGAGGATAAAAACGCCGGAAAAAATTTGCAGAGCATATATCAGATACTTTCGGGGTGCATTTACTTATGATGTATATCTTTAGAGTGATCGGCCCTTTATTTATGTTGTTAAGTCTTCAGGCAGCAATAAAATATTTTTTATTGTCGTTAATAATTTTGACTGTATGAAGTTCACAGCTAGCCGCTTGAGACTGACATGGAAGGATGATACTCGAGAATACGCCATCTGTTGAGTCTGCGGAACACGCTTTTCTGTTCGCAGTTTGGCAGTGTGAAACACCGAGTCACGGGCTACGCCAAAAAGGACTGTGTGCTCACATTACAGATCTGAAGGCAAATACACGAAATGTGCAGAAAGAGAGATAATAAATGGTAGTCTTCTAAATAATCCCATACAGGACGCCTTACTGCAAAAATAAATGTCAAGAAATGCAGGTTTTAAACGTAAACACGTTTGACGGAACTCTGTCTGGTTGGGTTAAAAATTTGAGAAATACATACCTTCACCAACCAAGTCATGAAGATCTAGGAGCCAGACGTTTCAATAAGTCGGGCTCAATAGGTCAACAGCCACCAAACCATCGGCGTATGTCAAAGGACTAGGGCACTTGAAGAACAAAAAAGTCCGAGGAAACCTAAGCACTTCTTATGAGTTGTGAAGGCGAAATCATGAATGTCCTTCTTCTGCTCCATTAGTTCGTCGCTAGCCAATGGGAACCTATCCATCAGATTTCTGCTACACGCGACATTGGGACGTTGGGAGGCGCGGTTTGGCGCGGCTTCAAAGCTGAGGACGTCGGTTCGCTCCATGAGACAGTTAATGCTTTCGCATTAAAAGTGAAGGAAGCAAACGACACACCGTAGGTGGAAAAGAAGCTGCAGCTCTCCACGTCCAAATAGTCACCCCTGATGAAAGTACTGAACCGGTTTTGAAATGTCAGACTCCTAACTGTTCAGGACTTGGTTGGTTAACGTCCGCATTTCTCTAATAGAGATTCGTGCAATGATGCTCCTAAATTACACATAAATATCGCTAAGAACAGACAATATATTTCTCATTTAAATCACATTTGGACATCGGATTGCACGAGCTCGAAACTTCGCAGAATACTGTCTCGGGAGGCTAAAGTTATATTTGGTTTTACGTGCACTTGTTTTGCGGCCTCATTTTACAACACTGTGCTTTATCAGTCATGCGCGCTCTTACATTTTATTAGGCTGCCGCATGTCATCGCGAGACTACTATATACACGTTGCAAGTATGGCTTCAGGGCGCTGCCATCTTGTTTGGCAGGGGTGCGCTTGGACGAGTCATAATCCGATTACGAAGCCTTACTAAGGCGTCTTAATCGGATTATGGCCGCGCCCAAAAGCGCACCTTACTGAGGAAGATGGCGGCGCCTTGAGACCGGACTTGCAAACGTGTATATGCTGCACAACTTTACAATTTGGACATCCCTTTTGCTACACTTTGTTTCAGCTTAAAGGGGCATTGCCAAGGGACCAAGAAAACCAAATGCTGCTTCGAAAAGCGTGCCTATCAGTGTCATACACGAACGTTCACTGAAGACATTGGTCTAGAGCGTCAGATAATAGAGACATTGAATTCTAGAGGAAGGACTGGCTGAATAAAGCCCCTTCATGTTTTAAAAGTTGCGCAAGGTATGCGGATGCACGAGGCACGTGCTACGTGCATCCCTGGGGAAGATCATGGCGGAACAGCGCAGCACTGATCTAGATTTAGGACGACAAGCTCTTCCCGGAAGTGGCGCGCAGCACATGTCTCGAGCATATCCACAACAATGTATGGCGCCAATTTTCCCAGGATATAGGGGCTTAATGGCTGAATAGCCGCAAGTGACCCCTTCTGATCTCTTCGAGCACGTGACTCTCACTCAAAATTTTGCTTGGAAGACCTGTAAATTGGTGGGCGTTCACATCTTCATAACTGGATGTTAATTTCCAACACTTAGGAAGATTGCGCATGGTTGTTGCACGCTCTTGTTTCGGTTCTCTATCGGTTCAGACCAAGGACGTCATCAACAAAAAAATTGTGCTGAATATTCTGAACCTATTTTAACTATTATGTTCAAAATGCGTCGGATTGTTTTCTTTATTTTATGTTTACTGTGTTGCTAGAGTCACACTCACTAGTAGGAGCGAACGCGATGCAAATTAAAAAATGGCCAGAAACGCTTGGCAGGGCCCCTTGAAGTCCAGACTTAAGGCTGAACTCAATGGAACGAATTATGTGACGAATAACTGGCGAACGCCGCCCGACGGCACGCTCGCTTTGCGCGCGACGTAGCAGGCACTGTGCTGATTCCACGCGCAGAGCAAAAGCCGCCGGGCAAAATTCGTCGGTTATTCGCAACATATTCGTCCCATGGAGTTCAGCCTTTAGCCGATGCTACAAGCGCGAGCATGTGTTCCTGACCAGTGCTTCCAATGCAGGAGTGCTCGTGCTTGGCAAGAACGCTGAGAGCCCGGAGCGTGCTTTTTAGCTTCTGCTACGCTCACCTTAAAATGAAACCGAGTATTGTGTTGAGAACATCCCATTTAACCAGAAAACTGAACTGTCAACATGGTTTGTACGCGACATCATCGCACGATATCCTGGTGGTTAGAAATTTTTTTTTGCTGAAAAAATCAAATCTTGTGGTGTACAATGCACGCTGCAGAAGTTTCGCGCTCAGTGCAACTCATGTATTCAGAAACAAAAATTATTATTTCTTGGTGCAGCGTTGTGAGGAACGACGTGAGCGTCTGGCATCATGAAAACCCGCTTTCTGGCAGGAGTGAATTTGCAAACGAAGTAGCTTTGCGGGATCACACCGTCTTGTCTGCGCCCAAGATGCGGAGTAGAAGAACCTTTACAACACAGTATGTCTTAACCCCCCCCCCCCCCCGCCCCCCTTTTTATTTTACGATGCTCTTCGAGAGAATACTTTTCATTTCTGAGGGACTCCCTCGTCCGTTTGGCCGGGGTACCGATTCGACAGTTATATTTGTGTCATTTGCTAACAGTAATCTTCCATTTCTTTTATTTTGCACCAAAAAAAAAAAACAGTGAAGCCTAAAAAACAAAAACTGCGAGAATTTGTGCGGCTGCCTTTAAGGCCACCAGGATCTTTCTTTTTAGGTATCCCTGCTGTACATACCTGTAGTTTTATTTATCGTCAGATTAATAAGCCACATTTAGTCCTTTCAATCCTTCTATAATCGAGGAAAACTTTCATGAGACAGTTCAGGAACAACGAAAACATGTTTGGCTGCCTCAATGATGTGTACATGTAAAATGGTTCATGCAACAATTTTTGTACTTCCAGTAAATAGCACTAGGAGCTAATCCCTGACGTTGATAGCTTTCAAACACACAGTTTTTTCCTCCGCTCAATGACAGACGCAGAAAAAATAAAGGAAAGAAATAGCTTTTCCCTCCTTAACTCGATCGCTATTAGAACAAGCGGCGATGTTATCTGACGCTAATTGTATACCGCCAGTGTTAGAGTTCGGCTATTCTCATCTTTGACTGAACACAAGCCAACACGAATGTTTGGCAATGCTAATTGTCAAGAACCCGAGCACTCGACTCGGGCTCATGACAATCGAATACGTCACGATGTCACATGACTCGCCGTGCTAAGTCGTGATGGCATGTGATGTCACGATCTCAACAACGCTAATACATATATATAGTCCGTTACAACTCAAGAAGGTAGGGCAAGCGAAAAGAAGGCCGGGGAGGAAGAAGCAGACGGAACGCTGAAAAAGAGAGGGGAAGCCTCCTCCTCTATCCAGCGTTCCGCCTGCTTCCTCCTCCCCGGCCTTCCTTTCCTTCGCCCTACCTTCTTGAGTTGCAACGGACTATAATGACGTACTCAAATAAAGCCGACTTGACGCGGTGTATCACGCGACTACGTCACAAGGCCACGGGACGTGACATTATTTGAAAGCATAACTTGACACTATGAACGTCACGTGACCACGTGACGCATGATTAATCGTAGTGCCAATACAAAAGCGCCACGAAAACCCACAATTTTTCATACACTGCAATTCAGTATATGACTATTTGATCACTTCATAGAAATACAGCTGCCAATTTTGAAATATATAAAAAATATTACCGTGAACCGTTTTGAACCGGTTACCGTTATATTTTTTCCGGTTCAGTTCCGGTTCAGTTCCAAGATGGCGGCGAAGATTTCGGTTCGGTTCAGTTCCGGTTCGGCTAAAAATAACGGTTCGGTTCCGGTTTTCGGTTCGGTTCGGTTCCGGTTCGACACTCTGCCGAACGCTCATTCTTCGCCCAAATGTAGAGCTAGAGGCCCGAACCAGAAGGCAAAGTTTCAGCACTCACCGTTATCTTGTGCAAAATTTCTGCAATTTTCTAAATCTTTCAATGGGAATTAACATGAGGCCCATTTTCGCCCGCCTTCGGTAACTAGCGCCATAGAGCTCCATGTACCCGAGCTCGGTCTGCCGCCAGTTACCGAATTAGAATTTCAGAAAATTACTTATAACTTTTTTAATAAAATAAGGGTTAGTGCTGAAACTTTGGCATCTGGTTCGGACCTCTCGCACTACATTTGGCTGGAGAATCAACGTTTGGCGAATCATAGTTTATTTTTTGCAGTAAAAAACCTTGTAACTTGTAACCTTGTTTGTGTGTGTGGGGGGGGGGGCACTCTGTATTTGTATAAGATTTTTAGGTCCTTCCTACGCGTCTTCCGCGCACAGCAGAAACACACGAACGGATAGCAGACGACAGTAAGAAACATTCGTCTGCTTCATATTTTTTTTATTTATCAATGTGAAAAGTTTGTATCTCAATGCGAACTGAAACTGCATCGCCGTTCATATATTCCCTTAAACTCATTATTTATCGCGGTTATCCTGCTCGTCACCAGACTCTCCTATGGCTTTCTAGGTGTTTCTCGCTCCGAGGAGGTGTGGAGGCTCCACAACTCCTGGGAGCGAGTTTGCAAACCATTATGCAGGCGAAGAACAGTCAGATATAAGACATAGGAAATGCAAAACTGCCGTTTTAGTTCTATTTTTTTCTTCTTTTTCACGAGCTTTGATTTGAGCATTAAAAAAATATACATAATTGTTTTTTGCAGACCGACGTTCGCGCGCCCTGTTTCAGGTACATATACGTTTTGAATTCGAATTTCGTGAGGCGTGCCAAATGTGCTGGTCCTCACGACCGCACCGCCCAACCCTGTACTTTCGATAATTTTGAATGTGGTTGAAACTTCGGAATCCAGTTGGAAATGCAGAGCTTGTTCTACGTTACGTAAGCCACCATAACCTACTTCTTGATGGGCTCGTACCTCGCGCCGCCCGTTGGCAGCATCCGGCAGCGGTGGACGCAGGTCGAAGAAGATCTAGCTCGAGATCGGCGGCGCGAACAGCCCGTAGCCCAAGCCCACCCCGAGCGCCCGACTTGCATGGGCAGCTGCGAGCATGCAGCACGTTTGTTCCCGGAAAAATTCTGCGGCATCTATAAGGAAAAGGCTAAAAATAAATGGCGGTTGAATCCCCCTTAATGAGCCAGACACCCTGACGCCCGCGGAAGGGTTTCATATTTCTGTCGTGCCCAACTCTGTTTATTTTCGACATTCTTTCTTCTGTTCGGAGTTGGCGACGTTGAATCTTTTCTGGTCGGCCAAAGCCCTTCGAGGACGACGGTGAAGGTCGCTGCTCTAAAGCCTGTTGTCAAATGAAGACAGGAGCGTTGTTTTTGTTTTGTTTTGCTTTGTTTTTGCACGTGACAGCTGAGACTGCAGCCAAAAGTGGATACAAGCGCGAGCTAGCCCGCGCTCCTTGCTTTGAGACATGAGTTTCTAGTGCGAGCGCTCTTTCTGCGGAAGAACGCTTCAAAGCAGCAACCTCAAACTCTCGTGCTTGTGGCAAAAAACAAAAAAAACGTATTGTGTTGTGTATGCTTATACAGCCTAGAACTTAGTCCGCCTCAACGGGCGACTTGTCTTCCAGCTGTAGATGAGCAATTTGGCCAATGCAGTACAACCGCTAGCATGGGGTCTTTAACGTGCACCACGCAGTAGTGATACACAACCGCACGCCGGTACGATGCTCATCCAAATCGGAACGGGCAGGGTGTGGATCGAACCCAGGATCCCTGGGTTCTCCAGCGTGAGCTTTCGCTCCACGTGTTCCGAGCTGGTGTGCGCTAGCCCACTCGACCACCGATCCCCCGTGCTTGTGGCAATGGTTGCAGTCTCAGCTTAAAGGTGAACGGAGTATAGTTGAGTTCAATCCACGTTGGGAGATGCCAACGATTGTTGGTTTGGATGACAATTGAGAGCGCTAGTGTAAGTAGGGTTTAACTTGACCGTTACTAACTGCAGTTACTAAGAAGGTAGCGAATCTTCTGACCAGTAGTTAGTAACTTTTAGTCAGTCAGTACTACTAACTTCTCTTTCTAAGAGTGTAGGTCAAAGGGTCCTTCGAGATTATCGCTAGGTCCCCTCGTAGATTCCATTGTCTCTCCAAGTGCACAACATGGAAATTAGACTGGACTTCAGCTTTTAGACTGTGTGCGCTTCCGCTATAGAATATTGAAGATGTGACATCTCGTACTCGCGGAAAGTTCGCGCTGGAGACGGAGCTTCTGACGCATTAACTTGTATCTGACTGTACTATTCCTTCGGATGTGCAATTAGTATGATGTAAATTCTGAACTCTAACTCAAATATTTGCCGAGAGATAACCCAGCGCTTGTCGAGAAGAGACGGAGTGCTGGCGTCACGTCCAATGCGTGAGCAGCATTTGGTCACGCGCAATGTTGTACGCGTTCTCAAAAAAAGGAACGAAAGCTCGTTCCTTGTGATTTTGGAACGCGTTCCCGTTACAAGTTCCTTGTGTGGAAAAGGAACTCGTTACAGTTAAAAATTGGAACGGATCGTTACATTTACGTTACATTTGTATTCTGCTGATTACCACATTTAGTTCAATCAAGCAAGGTTTTCTTTTTTTATCTGTCCCATCAAATGGCGGAAACAGGGTTTCATTTGTTGATATATTTACCTTTAAAAATCTCAGCTTTCAAACATATTTTGTAGTGGGCGATTCAGACGAGCTAAACGTACTGTTACTCCACATTGCACGAGCGTTTTACAACCTCACACGTTTCAATATAATAAAGACCCTTGTTCGAACTTAACAACCATTGCTTCTCGATGTTGCTGTCCGCAAGACGAGCAAGTGAAGAAAGAGGGTAGGGCTTTTGGAAGGTCAGTCTTGAAAACTACAAGTCCTTCTTCGTAAAGGTTCGATTCGTTGTTCAGTTTGAAAGTAAGGGACAGAAAAAAAAATTACATTTTAAGTGACCAATATTCGGCATACCAGGAGGCGTTCGATGTCAGGTAACCTGCACTTTTGTTGTAACTGTAGGTCTCTTTGTGGATGTTCAGTGACGGCTGTAGTCGGCCTTATATTTCTTAATATATAAAAATTCGTGGAAGCAAAAAAAAAAAAAGCCGAGTTTGAGACGTTTTTTTTTTGTTTTTTTTCAGTCGACTAAAAGTTATGGTTTTTAAACCGCAGTATCGGGCACTGAAAAAAAGAAAATACAAATGTCCATTAGCTGTTCTTCACCCGACTGTTACCAAGTGAGGACAACACAAAATAAACCATGTGATAAGTAACCAAAACGTTAACGAGATCCCGCACTCCGTAAAGATATTGTTTTTATACCTTCAGAATTTCCCTCTTAGAAATACGATACAAATTATCCCACTGGACGAAAAAAAAAAAGAACGCCGTTCCTTTTTCCGTTTCAGTAAAAATGGAACGAATTCCCGTTCCAGTTCCACCGATGTAAAATGGAACGGCGGCGTTTCTTCGTTTTTCCCAAAAGGAATCGCGTTCCAGGAACGCCGTTCCTTGAAACGCCGTTCCGTACAACACTGGTCACGCATCTGGAACCATTTAGACTAGAGAGGATAACGATAAAGTAAAAAGAAAGTCTGGAAAGAAAGATGATCAGTCTACTCTTGGGTTCGAAATTTCAGTGGAAATCAAATTTCTTGCTCCTTGCCGAGATATCGCTTGTCTCCCAAGCGATATTTAGTTATACTTAGGGTACACTGTACTTAGGGCCAGCATTTTGTGGCAATGAAGCCAAAGCTGTATAGGCGCCCGTGCGCTCGCACACCTCGAGCTTCAATGAAAAGTGTGCACGCGCATATTTTCACTTCTAATTACCACAGAAAGCTGAGCCCGAGTATTGTCCACTCCTGCGAAATCGACGGCACCTAGCGTCTAGAACAGAAAGCTGTGGCGGCAGGTTCGTCCTCCAGCCTTATTGAGCGAATCAGATATTCACAGCGCCTGGTGGTCTAAAGACGAAGCCCTGAAAGCAGGCTCGGAAACGCGTGGTGAAAATTGCCAATAGTAAAGTTCGAGTATTCAGTACCGTTTCATGGTCCCTTGTATTTCCTCTGGACAATTAAGGTCACAGTTGAGTATTGTAGAAAATAAATACTTTAATTTCGAGCATTACTGTCCCTAGAAGAGATGCATAGATACCAGGAAAATCCCTCTGAGTTGATTGAATTTTGCCTTTATTCCAATCTTCAGGAGCCTGTAAAGTTACGTGTTGCGCGACGCTCTCTTCAGAGCGGATTTTTCACGCCGGACTGCCCAGCCACGTTGCGCTTTCTGGACCTCCTCTTCGCAGCAGGTTTCTTGCTCGCCCTGACTTTCCTGTTCTTTGCTGGGGATGACCGACCAGTTGTGGACTTGCTGCGCCTAGACCTTCGCCTCTTTCTCTTCCCTTCCGTCGCCTTCCTTGTCCTGGACCTCCTAGTCGTGGCGCTGGCACCCCTGGTCCTCGAGCGCGATGACAGGCGACTCCTGGTGCGCCTCGTCGTTCTTCGCTTTGCCGGAGTCGCGGAAGCCCTGCTCCTCTTGCGACCCCGGGCTCGGGAGTGGGGACGCCATGGGGGCGCCCTCGCTTACAGCGCTGGTGGATGCGGAATCCATGAGAAAGAATTCAGTCCGCCCGGCCTGGACTTTCTCTCTATCGCACGTCTGGGCGTTACAGCGGTCTCGCTTATCAATTTGGGGACAGTCGAAGTCCCTCTGCAAGAATACATGGGAATCACGACAGTCGGTCTCGAGACATGCGAGATGACGTTTGAAACTGTTGGCAGGCTCATGACCGTTAAACTGTTTCACGCACAAACAAAAATAAAATCCACTTAGGTTATCCGGCGCAACATAGAAAATTACTTCATCAGCTCCCTTCAAAAGTAATAATAGAATTACCGCAGTAGTCCTACATTTGTCGAGCTCTGATTGGGAGGATCAGTGGGTAGGTGGAAAGGCTTCTCTCTTCCTAATGCCTCCCTTCAATCAGAGAGAACAAGAGCGTCGTCTGCTCCTCGCGCAAGGCCTGGCGTTCGAACGCCGAATACCAGGCCCTGCGCACTCTCGAACCGGAAATTCGGAAGATCCTCCATTGACACCGAGGAAGCCGTCTGAATCGAACAAACTAGAATCGGGCCTGCCTATCATGCCGAGGCCTAGGCGGTCTTGGAATAGGACCTCGGTCTACTTACGGACTGGCTGCTGCTTGCTAGCGGACCGGAACCTCGCAGGCAGGCGACGTCGGGCGCCGATTGGGAACGCGGACTCCCCCTGGATGCCGGCAAGGCGCGCCAAGGGCGTCGTAGCCTCCTCTTCGGGACTGCTGGCCGGTTCGTGAACTTCCAGGGGGCCCGAACCTGCGTCCGACTCCTGTGGCTGCCCTCGTTCCGAATGAGACACTGGGCCCGCGGTACACGCGATCTCGCGCTCGCGCTTGTGGCGCCTTCGTCCTCTTCGTCTTAGATTCTCGGCGTCTCGCACAGCTTTGATCGGTGCTCAAGATGCGCTTCCGCTAGCGCTCCTGTATATTTTGACACATTTGACTGCATTTATCGCAGAAGGATATTGCGAATCGCCACCTGGTGATTTTTATGGAATTTCCAAGATTCAGAATGCATTGGGATCCCTGGCTTCCCCCTATCCCTTAACCCCAAGATAAACAACAAACGTTTTTACTATAAAATAACGAATTTCAAGAAGCCTGCACATTCACGCTCCTTAGCACTGACAAAATCAAAACAATGACAAGACCAGCGCAGGTGCGCCTGCCAAACTGAGAATCACCGTCGAGACTTGAGCACCCTCTTATCCGTCAATAGAAACATCAGTGATCGTCTCATTTTCTTGGCTCGCGATAATTCCTTGAGTAAACTCGTTATAAGTGAGCTGCCGAAGACATGGTGATGGTCGGCGCTGTATAGAACGCGTTCTTTTAGCAGACACAGATGACCGCCGCCGTTCCATCTTGCGAAATTTTGACTTCGCAAAATAAGGCCACAGATGCGTTGAACAGGACGCTACGAACTCTAAAACCTCACTCATACATCGATATCTCAAACGGGTTTGGCTGTATTCAGGAAAGAAGCGTGCGATCGTGCCAAGAATTCTGACGTCACGATCCTCCTGCAAAAGTTGAGAATGAGGGGAAGCGGCCTCGCTTCTCTCCTCCTCGCTTCGGTTCACCTGCTCGACGGGACGAAGCGAGGAGGAGAGGGAACGAGAATCGTGATGTCACATGTCTCGTCGGCCGTGTTCAGTCGCGCCTCTCTTCCAAAAATACGGCCTTGCCTTAGAGATATCGCTATATAAGTGATATTTTTGTTTTCTGCAGCGTCCCACCTATCGTTCCAGCCCTGTTTTCTGAGCTCAAAATTTCGGTTCACTATCCCTTTAAAGAGCCATTGCAAAGAAACAAAAATTTTGAACAGTCTGGTTGGGACACACGTGTAAAAAAATAAATATTGCACGCAATTTTTTTTTTTTTTTTAGCAATATTGACGGCGCGAGGCGCGATTTAGTCGGTAGTGAACTCCTTTCCACTTGCTTTTTTTCTCGCGGCATTTCGAGAGAGTGGATCGGCTTGGCTATCAAGTTGAGGTAGAGAGAGTGTGTGACCATCTCGTTGGGGTGGAAAGAGTTTATGACCATTCCGTGACGTCATGGACTTTGCACGCAGAATTTGAAATAAATCTGGCGCCGTCAATATTGCTCTAAAAATATTTTTCGCGTAAAATCCATTTCTCGACACGCGTGTCCCAACCAGACTGTTTAAAAAAGACATTTTTTCTCTTTTCTGTGACCCTTTAATGACAGGTAAGAGTGCTAGTGTAACCTGGGTATTACATGGTTTGCACGTGACGTCATCGCACTATATACTGGTGGTCATTGCGATATGTTCTTGGTGTGGAAATTAACTCAGGGATAGTTTGTTGCAACTGGAGAAAGGGAGGGAGGTTTCCCCTCTCCTCTCCAGCGTTCCGTCCGCTTCCTCCTCCGCGGCCTTCCTTTCCCTCTCCTTACCTTCTTGAGTTGCAACGGACTATTGGGAGGAAATCGAGGAGTGGCGCTTCAAGGCGGCTGTGATGTATCGGTTACTTTGGTATAATGCAAGGATATATCTTTTTAACTGTTTAGGTTACAGTCGGTTGGTGTTATGAGATACGTATTGTTTGGTCTGCGACCGCGCCCAGTGTGTGGCTTCCAGGCGTCCCGTGCTTCTCCGTGGCTCGCTCTCCCCCGCCGGCATCTCCGATTGCATACGCCGTCGTTGCCTGGGCCCAATAGGTCGTGTTCGGTATACGTGGCGAACCCGCATACAATACACGGCAGCGGCCGCCTCGGGAACTATCGCTGTGTGGCAAACAAACACTTGGACCGCAGTCATTGGTGGATTTGCTGCCATAGAAGACGACGACGCTAGGCTGTGAAAGATATACGTAACACTATAGACGCTTTGCAGCGAGTTGTGTATGGCCGCCGCCATAAGGCCCGGAACCGATCTTTAGTTTTTGTTTCCTCTTATTACATTTACTTCACTTCATCATTACCACAGCATGGCAGGTTATTTGCCATTTTAGGTTCTACGGTGTCCTTCTCTATAGCAATTGGTCTTTGTGGAGGTTCGTCAACGCCCACTTTAGTGGCTCGGCATCTGGGAAAGACAAGAGAAGGTCAGCAATGGCGGCTGTAACTTGGCGCGTGTGTAAAGCGTCTATTCTTTCTCCTAAACGCATCTAGATAAAAGTAATCTAGTCCCTCTTGCGTCCAATGTCATGGAAGTCCTCTTGGAAGGCAAAACAAGTGCATGTGTGGTAGTGGCTGATTCAGAGGGGAGGGAGGGGGTCCGGATGTTTTGACCCCCCCCCCTCCCTTCTTCCCTTCTTGGATTGTGCATGTGTAAAAATTTAGGGCGCGGGGGGGGGGGGAGAGAGGTTTTCAGACACTTGATACGTTGACCCCCCCCTTGTGTCGGCCGCACGCGTCGGATCGTACGTGGTCGGCGCGGTGTCCGTGTTTTTCTTAATGATTCACAAAACACGCACATCACTTTTCAGTTACCCTGTTTCTTGCCACAATCATGGACGACATCGGCGAAAGCAAGAACTATTTTGTTGAAGTAGAGGACGTGCTCAACTGCGACCATGTCATCGAGTGCAGCGTTGCACCATTGCCGATGGCGGACAGTGTCCGCATCGCCGCGTACGTGCTGCAGTCCTCCGCGCTGCATATACCAGCTTCAAATGCATGCTTCGAGCACTGCTGTACACAGCAAGTGCGCGCCATATTGCTACAAACAAATATGCAGCGAGCGCGGAAACGATGCGGCGTACGCTTGGTGAGTGTTGGCGTCGGAGTTTGCCATATAGCGACTGTTTGTGGTGATGATGATGATAATTAAACTGCGTTGCTGAAGGTTCGCGCTCAGTGCAAGTCATGTATTTGAGAGACACAAGTTATCCTTGTTTGGTGGAGTGTCGTGAGGAACGGCGCGAGCGTCTGGCACCGCGAAAACATGCTTTCTGGCAAGAGTGTTTTTGCAAACAAAGTGGTTTCCTGGACCGCGCTTTCTGGTGTGTGCCGTAGATGCGGGGCCGAGTAACCTTTACAACACAGTATGTTTTTAGAACTACCTAACCCCCTCCCCCCCCCCCCTTTTTTTTTTATCCCCGAGGGACTCCCTCTTTTCCATTTGGGGGTGTTTATTCGATAATTATATTTTTTGACACTTGTTAACAGTAATCCTCCCTTGCTTTTATATTGCATACAAAAATTGTTAAGTTCAGACAAAATATGGTGGTGGTCGAAGCTTGGGGAAGAACTTGATAACGACACTCCCCTTCAGTTGTCCCTCTGAGGCCACTAGGATCTTTGTTTTCATGTATCCTTTCCGTACACACTTGTAGTGCGATCTAACGTCGAATTAATAAGTCACATTTTGTCCTTTCGATTCTTCCAGTGATTTCCCTACCCACCCCCCTTAGTTTGTCTAAGCCTCTAAATACACACTTAAATCTGCAGAAAAAAAATATATTGTTTTATTTTTTTGCTTGAAACCGTTGTTTTGATGAGCGCGCTGGCTCAAAGGTGAACGTCAGAGTAGCATCAGAGCACAAGCCGCTCCGTCGCCTCATACTTCCCTTGACGGGAAGGAAAACAGAGGAGAGGTTTTCCCGATCTCGCGCACCGCGTGAATACAATTACACACACACACACACACACACACAAAAATCACTTGTGCGTACGTTAGGAAAAGGCGCGCAAGAAAAAAGTGGAAAGGAAAACTGACTCTTTAATTATAATTTTTAAAGTAATTGTGTTGTGTGTTCGTCTAGGCAGCGGGAAGTAAACCACTGCAGCCTCGATGGGCGTCTCGTGCCTCGCTGTAGATGAGAGCAAGTGCAGTACGACTGCTAGTACCGTCTTGGCGCTCGTTGTCTTTGTGCTGTGACTGGCTGAACCAATAACGCACACTGAATGCGCCGCCATCTTTTCACTGTGTGTGATTGCTTGAACCGGTCATAGCAGAAAGAAGACTGTGGAGATACACTTTTGGCACTTCTCGACTGGCTCAAATAAAGCCACTCTATCCTGGGAAAAGTGGCGCCATTCTTCGAACTAGCCGCAGCGCATACTATTGGCCAGTCTGTTGTATCCTGACCGATTATTTTATTAGTACTTCCTCTTCTTTTATGCTAAATTTCCTCTCTTCGTTCTCGTCATCTTCACTCAACAATAAAAGCAGTCTGGTATCGGCCACCGCAGCGTTCGGTCGCACGTTCCCGACCTGCCGGGTCCATCGAGGACACCACAAACCTTTTTGGCGACGAAGATGGACGGAGGATTCGGCATCAAACCACCTCCAGAGTTCTTAAGCAAACCAGGGGCCCCGGAAGTCCCTGGGAGCAATGGATTTCGCTCTTCGAATGCTTTATGGGAGCGTCTGGTGCCCTTCAACTGCCCTCGGAACGCCGCCGATACCTGCTCCGACACTTCCATGGGATTGGAGGGTCAACGGGTCTTCGACACCCTGCCTTCCTCCCGCGCTGTCGCTGTGCCGTCGCAAGCAACGACGTCAGCGGCAGCCAGTTCTCCTGCCAGTTCTTCAGTCGTCGCTACACTGGCGAGAAGAGCCGCATACCAAGAGGCTCTGGATTCCCTCAGCGCACACTTCCAAAGGTCGTACAACATCAGCCTTGAGCGCCACCGATTTTGCCGGCCCTACCAACGTCCGAAAGAGTCCTTGTCAGACTACTTAATTGATCTCAGAGTATTGGCAGTTCCGGCCAACTTCGGTCCTCAACAAAGCGAGAACATCTGAGAGCCGTTCACAGTTGGAGTGCTGTCAACTCAATTTTGTGAACGGCTACTCCTGGACAGTAATCTCCCCTTTGACCAAGCTGTTCGAATCGTCCTCAACATCGAAAGGACCAAGGCCGAGGCCAAGGAGCTGGCCAATGCCACAGAACAGCAATTGATATGCCACGTCGCCCACGACGTTCACAAGGTCAGCTATCACTGAGAGTTTCCGCGTGGAACTGCGTCGTCCCGTCAGTCGTCGGGACGGAACTTTCCACCTTGGCGCAGTACGCGGCACAGTTCACCGTTACACCAAGTGTCAAGTTAGTACGCTCCACCTACGTCAACTAGATCGACATACCGCGCTCTGACATGCGGTGACCACCGTTCGGTTCCTTCAATGGCATTAGCGCAAAATCACCGTGCCTTTCAAAAACCAGAGCCCATGCGCCGCGAGACGAAGTATCGCGACGATAGAAAATGCGTGAACTGCTGGTATGGTATTGAGCACTGTCAAAGCTACGACACTTGTCCGGCGCGAGGAAGAACGTACACCGACTGCGGCCGATTCGGGCTTGCCCTTGCGCCGCCAGAACCGTGTCCAAATTCAGAAAATCTTCTCAGACGAATAAGTGGTTCTCCACGTGTCTACGCCTTCCCGGATGGGAATATATATCAGATTCATAATCTACGGTAGGCCTCTACAGTTCCTCCTGGATACCGGTTTCTCCGTGTCTATCGTCGAAAAAGGCACTTTTCAAAAGTACTTCAGTAGTGATGCCAAGATCGCCCCACCGCCGGTGACCCTGCTCAATTATTCCCGGCAACGTATCGAGGTACTGGGAGCTGTCTCCGCGTCAGTACAATTTAAGACACGTTCAGCGAAAATTATTTTTTTACATTGCGAATACTGGAACGTCGTTGTTGAGGATAGACGCCATGAAAGCCTTGGATCTACAAATTCAAGGGTCCACAATGAGCTGTTTGTACTTGGAGGCCGATGAATCAGTAGAAACCTGCCCAAATAGTTTCGAGACCGGCATGGACATACACTCATCCTCTTTGGGTCACAGCTCTACGAGCACTCCTCAACAGCACGAGGAGCCGTCGACGCCGCATTCAACACCGCCTACACATGTCTCAGAGGGAGACGAGTCATCAAAAGCTATAGAAGCTGCATGGAGGTCCCGTCTGCGACCTCAAGAGGCTTCGGTTTCTCCGAAATTTCTGACGCCGGTATAGCTTTCGATTCCGACACGACGAAACTTTCGCCGACTCGACAGTGCCTCCCGACGTCTTTGAATGACTTCGGTCATCTCTTCACCCCTGAGCTGGGCCATGTCAAAGGCTGCACTCGCAAGGTGAAGATCCGGAACTCAGTGCGGCCCGTGCAGCACAAAATGTGTCGCATCTCATTAATGGCGCGAAAACCTGTCACGGAAGAAATTAAGCGCCTTGCAGCAGCAGTAGTAATTGAACGCATCTGCGCATCTGAATGGGTTTCACCTATTGTTGTAGTTCCAAAGAAAGATGGGTCAATCCGGATGTGTGTAGACCTCAGAAAGCTAACAAGGCTGTCGTTATTGACAGCTATCCTTTGCCTCACATCGAGGAGCTTTTGAATGCGCTACATAGGGCAAAGCGCTTCTCCAAATTGGACTTGGCGTCAGCATACCACCAAGTCACCCTTCATCCTGAGAGTCGTGACTTAACAGCGTTTATAACACACGAAAACCTACTTCGCTTCAAGCGTGTTTGTTTCGGTCTCGCGTCCGCATCAGCAACATTCCAAGAGATGATGGCAGCAATTCTAGAAGGATGTCAGGGTAGTTCTGTTATATCTTGATGACGTAATCGTCTTTGCAAAGTCCAGAGAAGGGCACTTAGAGCGACTGCTACTATGTTCTGCAGCGTATCGCTGAGACTGGACTGAAACTAAACAACAAATGCGTTTTTGATGTGCCCGAACTCTCCTCTCTGGGCCATCACGTCAGCGGAGAAGGAATGGACGTCATCAACGCGACTCCCATCCCGATGGACATTACACAACTAAGATCATTCCTAGGGATGGTAGAGTATTATAGCCGTTTTGTCCCTCGCCTTGCAGCAGAGGTCGATCCCCTGCGCAAGCTCTTGCGGAAGGACATTCCTTTTATATGGGATACCGAAGCGGACACCTGCTTCAAGAAGGTCAAAAGTCTGCTGTCGTCAGCACAGATTTTAGGATGTTTTATCCTAACCTTCCCATAATCGTCTCGACGGATGCATGTCGATACGGACTCGGCGCTGTACTTGAACAGCGCAATTGGAAGGAAGTCCAAACAGTCGCTTTCGCATCTCGCACACTAACAACTACAGAGCGAAAATACTCAGTGGGCGAAAGAGAAGCGCTCGCGTGCCTGTGGGCTTGCGAACGGTGGCACAACTACCTGTGGGGCCGGTGTTTCACACTTCAAAGAGACCACCAGGCCCCAGTGACGCTGTCGGCAACACGCGGAAAAGGCCATCGACCACTCCGAATAACAAGATGGTCGACACGCCTTCTCTGCTGCAACTTTAAAGGGGCCCTGCAATCATATTTAAGCGTCTACCTTTTTTGCGGTTTCCACGTCTCTTGGGGTTCGGGCAAGCCAGCGGGCACGGAGAGAGTAACTAAATATCAGTGCGTCATATTTTACCGGACGACGCCGAAACCTCCTCCACCGACGAGGGCGACCCGCGGTACCGAAAGCGCGCAAAATGTGATGTCCTAGGTCCTGGCCTTACTAGTGGTCAGTGCCGCTAAAAGCTTTTTTTTTTTTTTTAGTCGAGATACAAAATATAATGGCGAATTCGGGTGGTCATTTCCCGGCAAAATATTTTGCCATATCTCCGGCAAGGGCGTTCGCGTGGTCAAAGGCTGGCGAGTGCGCGCCGTTCGGGTGGCGCTTCTCAGGCGTGTGCCGGCAATTTACCGGCACAATTTTTGCCCGAGCTTCAAGAGGTCGGGCAGCTTGTCTGCCAGACTGTATCCGGTATCGTCATATCCGAATCGGGAAAGGGAACCAAACGAAACAATGCTCGCCGATAGCGGGTTCGAGTAGAAAACGAAGCCACTCAGCTCTGAAGCCACTGAGACAGACACCCCTCTGTGGTCCGAGAAAAGACAGCAAAAGCAACGGAGATAAAGATACAATATTTTAAAGGAAGCTTGCGCAAGATCAATTTCATATGGGACACAGCGTGTTATTACACCGCTGTAAAAAAATGTATTGATAGTGCTGCAGCTCGACACTTGAACGCGCATTACTATTTCAAAGGGCTGGGCCAAATGAAAATGCTGAGGATTCCGGAAAAAAAAGTAATAACAAGAAAATGGAATATAAACAGTGACGCTGGTGAGCCTTCTGGGATTTTTGTTAGATGGCAACATTTCTTCGGGAATCCAAACAAAATATATTAAAATTTGTTTACCCACATCTGAGTCCGAATATATGTTGCTGATGCCTACAGCGTGCCTATTGTATCATAAAATAATCGAGGAAGAAGTTAACAAAGCTCACGCGCGACCAGGCCCCAGGCAAACGAAAACGCCAGTTGCAGGCGCTTTGTGTTCGGGTGGAGAGGGTCACGTGATGCGCCGCTGGCGCGGTTTTGGTTGCCTGTGCCGCCGGCGTTGGCTCGCCGGCGATTGACCACCCGAATTCGCCATAAGTGCCGCGAACCGTTTCAATTATGTATGAAAGTAGTTTTTGTTCAGCATTTTAGATCAGAAAAGAAACAAATGCAGTTTATAAGGTACGGAAACAAGAAATGACCCGTCGACATACCCGCCACCAAGCGGCGGAAAAAACGGCGCATACAGGAAAGGGCTGGTGGGATCAGGCGCCGACGAACAGCGAGCGTAGAAAGTTCCCGGAGCGTAGAAAGGCCATTTGGCGGTATGGCAGCGCGAAGTGGCTCCCGTTCTGTACTGATCTTTACCCCGTGTTTGCTGTCGTTTGTGGCCAATGAAGTGTTATGCCGAAATAGTCTTTATTCGCGCAGCAAATGCAATGCGAGCCGCCCTGGCCGACCGCTTCATACAGCCTATCCAACACACGCTTTAGTGGCGCCCTCTCGAGCCGTCGACACGGAGTGCGGCAGCCGTGAGCGCTCGATAAGCTCACTATCCCTCCTCTAGTTCACGGCCACTCAAGCCAGGACCTACGACGTCATGAAGGAGGTTATTTTTTGCTTGTTTTTGTAATACTAATTGGCCTATAACTTTTAAAATAAAGCGAATTTTGCGAAAAGAAAAGTTTCATTAAGTTACTACGTTCAGTGCGCTAAGGTTCGGCTCAAATTAAAAACCGGTCAAAACGTTGTTGCAGGACCCCTTTAAAGCCAAATTTCAACGCGCAGCCGAAAACCAAGTTGCTGACGGGCTTTCTCGCCTTGCTCAGCCGGAAAATGAGGGCGGTACTGAATTTGAGGAAGAGATCATTTCTTACATCGCATTGCAAAACGAATGCATAACAAAGCTTCAACTGCAAGAGGCCCCAGCCAACGATACAGCCTTGTCAAGTGTGATGTCCTTTGTTACGTCTTCGTGACCTCCAAGACGAACCTTGTCACCTGACGTAATATCATTCTACGACGTGAAGGACGATCTTGCCGTTGACGACGGCATCCTTCTGCGCGATGAAAGATTTGTGATACCCCGAAAGCTGCAAGGTCCTCTTATCATCAAGGCGCATGGGGGGCATCCTGGGATAGTCAAAACCCGCACGAGACTCCGCGAATTCTACTGGTGGCCAAAGATACCGTAAACGATCAAGTGGAGCAGCTCATCCACGCCTGTAACATCTGTCAGGCATCTGAGAAAAGCGCGAAGACCTTCGCGACTCCACTTCAACCAGTATCTTACCCCGATCGACCGTGGTCTAGGGTTGGAATGGACATTGTGGGACCTTTCAAGCGTCTAGAGCCATATGCCGCTACGCTATAACTTTAGTCGACTACTTTTCCAAATGTCCCGAAGTACAATTCTGTGCCGGCGTCACCACAACAAGAGTCACAGAGCTTTTGCCTCTGGTATTTACCAGAGAGGGTTCCCCAGAACGCATTGTTACCGACAACGGCCCACAGTTCATTTCCGAACAGTTCAAAGACTTGCTAGGATCTCGTGGAATCAAACACCACTTGATTTCCATATATCACCCGCAAGCCAATGGGCAAGTTGAAAGATTTAATAGAACACTTAAGGGTTTCATCCAGTGCGCATCTGGAGAAATACGAAAAATTAGATCCGCGGTGGTGGACTACCTAGGCATTTACAGATGCACGCCTCATGCCACAACTGGACTGTCCCCCGCACTGCTTCTCCATGGTCGCAAGCCCCGGACTCGACTAAACAACTTAGGGCTGTCGTCATCCCAATTCCTTCGCAACCCCTTCGAAGAGGTTCAGCTACTTCGACAGCAGCAAAAACACAAGAGAAGACCAGGAAGTACATAGACAAGAGAAGAGGAGCAAAAACTCCCAAGTTCAAAGTCGGAGAGCTGGTTTGAGTGAAGAAGCCAGGGAACATTTGAAAAGTATCGAGGGCATTCAGCAGCCATCTTCGAATATTAGAACGTACATTCAGACATTCAGACATTGGACATTCAGACTCGAAGATGAGCGAGTGGAACGCTTCTAAGTTCGCCGCTGTCCCCCAGTCTTTGTCTTCCGGCCCTATCACTAATAAAGCTTCATATGTCCGTATGAGGGTTGGAAAAGCTGACACGTGATCTGACCACCACAGCTGGCAACCACTATCTGGGCCATCAGGCCAACACAATCAGCCGAGATCACCGGCTCAACGCGGATCACTAGCGGAGTCACCTCCGCTGCCACATCCTCTCCTGGTGGACCACTGGCGGAGTCAAAGCCGCGTCCTGTTGCGGGATTGGCAGCTGCGCCATTTACGCCACTCAGGCTGGATGCTCTTAGAAACAGGCCAGAGCGACCCCGCCGAAAACGCCGACCACCGGAGCGTTTCGGCTATGATGTTGCCAGCTAAACAGGTTATGAATGATTGCGTTAACAGTGTGCTTCCGATGTTGAACTCTTTTACGAACGACTGTGTTGACTGTGTGATTCTGATATGAACCGTAGTTATTCCTGTATTGGTAATCATTTTCCTTCATTATTTTTATTTGGTTAGTTATCGTCTTTCGTCTTTCACTTCGGCTATACTTTCATTTTTCTTCTTTTACCTTGTTTTAAATTACACTGAATTTCTCAAAATGGGAGGGGGAAATTTTGTATCTTGACTGATGATTTTATTAGTATTTCCTCTTCTTTTATGCTAAATTTTCTCTCTTCGTTCTCGTCAACTTTACTCAACAATAAAAGCAGTCTGGTATCGGCCACCGCAGCGTTTGGTCGCACATTCCCGACCTGCCGGGTCCACCGAGGACACCACACAGTCGTCACGTGACATCTGGCTTTCGGTTTTGGACTTCCGGTCGTCATTAATTTCCCAAGCTGTTGCTACGCCGCAGTTGACGGTCTGCCGCGCCTGTAGAAAAGTCGGCCGGAAAGCTTTTCAGTGTTCCCTCTGGAACAGAAAAAGAACCTTGGAGGAAGATCTTGGTTCACCGAATCGGTCGAAAAGATTTCAACCCGACGGGAGCCGCAAGGTTATGCGAGTTAGGTGCTCCGTATAAAGCTCACCAGCATGCAAGAAGACAGCTGTTTAGAAGCTGTTTTAGAGCGAGTTATACACTCCATTCTACCGTAAGCGCGAGTACAATGTAATAGCGAGCACAACACTGCCGACTTGGCATGCACGGACGCCCGTGCCGTGGAAGTAGGCGTCGTTCAAAACCGCCTGCTCCTGCTCGTGCTCGTAACATCGGCGTCGCTCCCACTTACGGGTGCGTGCGGAGTGCGCTCTCTCGTCAAGTGTTGCGTACGTGCTCGTGTACCATACTTTGTTTCGCACACATTGCTTGCAACAGCCAGTGCAACAAGCACGAGTATGTTTTCTCTGACGACGCTCTTACTGCACGAGCGTGTGTGCTTAGCCCGCTCGAAGTGCGTTCGCTCTCGTAGCGTCAATAGGGTCTCCTTCGCTCGAAGTCTTATTGAAACCAAAACGCAAGCAAATAAAACATTTGAGATCAACACCACGCTCAAGCCAGCAAGTTTGACAGCGCAGATGTCACGTCAGGCACGTAGCCAGGGGGGGGGGGGCATGGGGCCCGGCTCCCCCCCCCTCCCCCCGAAATCTTCCATTTTTCTGGGGCTTCCTCTCCCCCCCCCCTCCTCTCATACAGCATTTTGTCATGGGCTGCCGACACCCCCGAAACAAAATCCTGGCTACGTGCCTGCGTCACGTGCAGTTCTTTGGCAGGCTGCCGACACCTGATTTTGACGAACAGTGAAGGCCGGTTCAGACATTGGCGTTTGAGTGCGTTTGTCTGCGTTGCGTCGAGAACCGAAAGCGCGTCACCGGCACATCTGTGCTTTGTATCAAGCGTGGTATTCAATCCAAGGAATTATCTTGGCACGCGATATAAGCAGCAGCGATGTCCTGGTTTCTCGCAGTCGCAACGCAGTTAAACGCAACTGTCTGAACCAGGCAATAGGGTGTTTAAATGCCCATACACACAGTTACGTTTTAGTGCGTTTTACTGCGCTGCGCCGAGAAACGGAAGCGAGTCACCGGCACATCTTTGTCTTTATTTATTTGGCTCTGGAGAGCCGCGTCACCGTGGAAAGGCAGCAGCCCGTACCATGGAGGCCTGTGGTGGCACGTCTAGTGAACATGATAATGTGATGAGTATACATGCAAGATGACGATGACAGGGTGTTGGTACGAAACGGGACGAAACGCTAACAGCAGGCCGATGGCCCCCAGGGCACCGCCAGCGCCGCGCCGAAGCCCGGGACCCGCCAAGCTAGGGCTGAACACATCCTACTCGAATGTGCTTGACACCAGCACGGCGGGCCATCCGCCGTGCCATCCGTGCCCCATCCTGCCCCGACTGTAGATATAGTACAACGGTTATGACAGCGAGTGGCGGAGATGACTGGTCACCTCTCGACGGAAGAGTTCCAATTCCTCGCGTGACGTGGGCGGGCACAGGGTGAGGCTAGTAGGCAGTGAGCGCCAGTGCGCAACGGCCCTCACCACGAAAGACTGATGGTTCCTCTCCGTTCTGGCAAACACTGGCTGCAAGATGCCCGACCGGTTTTGACGCAAGGCGTCAGGGAGCACGACCGTATGCATTCTTAAAATGTTAGCCAACAGTCTCACAGAGGCCACCGCTCATCGTAGACCTAGAAGCTGCCATCCAACGGCTTGTAGCAGATCCACAGTTCGCGTGTCCCGGTAACGGGCTAGGTTGGAGTGCCTCTGCCTCTTCAGGATGGCGTAGGTAGCCCGACGTTGCACATTTTCCAGCGCCGCCACAAGGTGTAGTTGGTGCGGTTTCTATATTACATAGAACATAGAACATTGGACAGCAGTAGTCCAGCTGTGGGAGCACGAGTGCAGTGAAGAGCTGCCGCAAGGTCTCAAGTGCAGCCCCTTTAGACACACGGTGACGGAAACCCAACTGTCGACGTGCTTTCGAGGTCATCTCCCCGATGTGAGCAGAGAAGCGAAGCTGAGGGTCCAAAGTGACACCAAGCAGCTTCGCACTTGGCTTCCAGCTGAGGGTAGCACCGTCGAGGTACAAGTCAGGGGGTGCCAGTGGACGTCGGGCACAGGAGAACATCATGGCCGAGCACTTGTCAGCGTTTAGGGGTAGCCTATTTTGGCAGGACCAGCCGTATACTGCCTCAAGATCGTGCTGAAGCTGCTGTTGGTGAATAGAATCGGAGATGGGATGGATGCGTGTGAGGTCGTCTGCATAGAGCAGAGGCTTGCACTGAAGGGGTGCAACAACACCGTTGAAAAACACGTTCAAGGGGATGGGGCCTAGTACGCTGCCCTGGAGGACTCCAGATAAAACTTCAACTGGACCAGAGGTAGCACCGTGAAAGACAACGCGCTGGGTTCGCTTATGCAAAAAGTCTGCCAGCCAGTCAAGAAGTTCCCCAGAAAACGGCGAAGCCCTGGAGCTTTTGAATTAGAACTCCGTGGTCGACCCTGTCGAACGCTTGCTTGAAGTCTAGCTGCATGAGCGCAGAGGGAGTACGGCTGTCCAAGTACTCGCTGGCAGTATGGACGACCAGAGCTAGGGCCGACTCACAGCTGCGACCTGGTCTAAAACCATGCTGGTGCGCTGATAACAGGTTATGCGTTTCAAGGTGATTAATTAGTTTACTGTTGATAACTCGTCGCTTCATAGTTCTGCAGACAATGGAGGTCGTTGAGATGGGGCCGTGCGATGCGGTGGCGTCTGAGGGTGCATTTGTCCCCTTGTACACTGGTGTCACTGTGGCACTTTTCCATTGTCTTGGAACTTTCCTTGCCGATAAAGAGTTAGTGAACAGCACGGTGAGGATTGGTCTTAATCTGCTGTCACAGACACGTAGAAATGCCGGGTGAATGCCATCAGGTCCTGGACCCTGGGAGGCATTAATGTAGTGCAGCGCCTCTGCCACATCCTCCTCGGTGATGATAGGAGTGGCAAGCAGGGTGCAGTCGTATTCTTGGGTTCTGGGTTGGTCGCACTTTTGCACTGGACTAGCGTAACCAGCCTTTGCAGAAGTGCAGGGGACGATACTTGAGGCGGTAAGACCACTAGAAACAAAGGGCACATCTGGGTCAACACAGGCAGCCCAAGCGGAGGAAACGTGGGCACTGAAGAGCTCAGCAATCGTCTTGGGGTCACTGATGGCAACCCCATCCTTCTCGAACACTAGAACAGAGGAGGACCGCGACGCTGGTTTTTAACATACGCCCAGAAAATCTTGGGAAAAGGAGCAGCCTTTTCTGCAACCCCACGCATGTATTTCATGTGTGCTGTGTACACCTGCCGTTTTAGGGTCCCTTTGTACGCCTCTGCGCCGCAGCGAGCGAGGACGCCCAGGCGATTGGACTTCTTGGCTTTCTTGAAAAGCTTGCGTTTCTTGTGAGAGAGACGTATGACCCCTTGGAGATCCAGGGGGGTCTTTGACTGAGAAATAGAGGCTTCGAGGCGACACAGTCTCTTTCGATGGCATTCATCATGTCCAGCCAATGGTCGCATGCGTCATCAACAGATGCCTTTTCAAGGACCATGTTCCAGGGAGCAAGGTGGAGAAGGTTGTTGAGGTGCGAAAAGTCAGTCTTGGAAAAATTCCGTATCACTTTGGCGTAGTGACCAGGTTTCGGCAACGTAATCAGGCTGGAAAAGCTGATAGCACTGCGGTCTGACCCAGCCAAGGCGTTGCTCGATTGAGCAGTCCGTGACGAGGGCAAGGTTGCTTACGAACACTAGATCAAGGAAAGAGAATTTGTTCGAATTGGACTTGTATGAGGGTTCACCACACACCTGACGTTTCCATGGCGTCAAGAAGAGCGTCATCATGAGAACTAAGTGGGAGAGGGGCAGAGAGGTCAGACCAGTCCACGTGGGCGTTAAAGTCACCAAAGAGCAAACACAGGAGTAAGCCGAGACGTCAACACGCGTGAGAGACTGGCCTAGAAGATCGTAGGAGGCAGTCCGCGTGGTAGGTGGGCAGTACACACAGCAGAGTAACATTTTGCCTCTCCGGTAGATAACTTCGACAAAGACGGCGTCAAGGCCCTCAGACTCCAGGTCAGCTCTACGAGGGCAGCGCAGATGTCGGGGTACCTTGATCAGCACTCCACCCCGCAGGATGTACGGTCCTTCCTGTGGATCACATGCCTGCATGGTGGTGTCGGCGAGCTGACCGTCGTGGATGGAGGGGTCAAGCCACGCCTCACATCGACCGAATACCATGTTTGGGTGCGTCAAAACCACTGCTTGGAAGTCCAGGAGTTTGTTTTTGACCGAGCGCACATTCGAGAACCAAACCTCGACTCGAGAGTTATCAAGCTAAGGCCCCACCGCGGCTGGCGATGCTGTAAATGACTGTAGAGGTGGGCCTGTAGGTTGCTTCCTCTAGGCTGTGAAGAGGTCGTCGTGCAAGGGTGGGAGCGCACAGACTCCGCAGTACCAGTCTGCCAGGTGTTGAGGAGAGTCGCCTGTAGGCCTGGAGCGACAAGAGCTCGCACTTCGCGGTGTAACCAGGCGTCGCACCCGTTGCACTGTAAGGCGGCCACATTGTTACGGACCGGCGGGCAACAGCGGGGACACGTGGGTCGTGGTCCTGGATTGTGAGGTACGTCACCCGCTAGGAGAAGGAGCGAAGTGATGGGGGTTGCCAAAAAGAGCCGGGTCTGAGGTTTCGGGTCAGCCGGACCAGCTTTGGCAGTAGGCCTTAACGCCTGTGCCAGTGAGACCAGGGGTGCTATGTTGCGCTTTTTGGACTCCCAGGAGAATAGGGAGAAGGAAGTGACGTCAACAACGCTCTTTGGATGTTGATTGGTGGAGTCACTGATGACGGTATCTGCTAAGATACCGTCATCTGCTAAGATACGTTCATTCACACCTACGTCACTTCCTTCTCCCTAGTCTCCTGGGAGTCCAAAAAGCGCAACATAGCACCCCAGGGGCCCTATGTTGCGCTTTTTGGACTCCCAGGAGACTAGGAGAAGGAAGTGACGTCAACAACGCTCTTGGGTGTTGATTGGTGGAGTCGCTGATGACGGTATCTGCTAAGAAACCGTCATCTGCTAAGATACGTTCATTCACACCTACGTCACTTCCTTCTCCCTAGTCTCCTGGGAGTCCAAAAGCGCAACATAGCACCCCTGGGGGTTATGTGAGGCACGTTTTGGACTCCCAGGAGACTAGAGAGAAGGAAGTGACGTAGGTGTGAATGAACGTATCTTCTGCAGATACCGTCATCAGCGACTCCACCAATCAACATCCAAAGAGCGTTGTTGGCGTCACTTCCTTCTCCCTAGTCTCCTGGGAGTCCAAAACGTGCAAAAAATTGGGGTTGTGGGGATATTTATACAGCGTGTAGTTGGTCAGCCATTTAAAGTTGCGACGAGTCACTCGCTGTAGATGAGCAATTTATCCAGTGCAGTACAACTGCTAGCCTGGGGTCTTTAACGTGCACCACGCAGTAGTGATACACGACCGCACGCCGGTACGATGCTCATCCAGATCGAAACGGGCAGGGGGTGGGGCTCGAACCCAGGATCCCTGAGTTCTGCAGCGCGAGCTTTTCGCTCCACGCGCGTCGAGCTGGGTGTGCGCTTTAGCCCACTCGGCCACCGATCCCCCCAAAAAACGTGCAACATAGCCCCCCAGCAGCTCGGGCGTGGGCGGCCTCAATGTGTAGCTTCTGTGGCGCGGACAGGTGCGCGGGGTTCTCACAGGTGCTCAAGGTGGCAGATGCTTGTTGGCGAAGACTCGTGAGCACAACGAAATAGAACAGCACTCGGAGGCACACAAAGACGTGGCCGCACTCCGCCATTGCTGCAGTAGGTTCCCAACAGCTCTGTTAGCCGGGGCTGATTTCGCATACGAAGTATTTGTTGGGGGCCAGAAGTCTTGGCTCCCGGGTTACCGACGATGTTCGCTGACCTCCGTGTTGCTTTTCGGCAGATTCCTGGGGACCGAATTCGGAATATTGGGCCTCAAATCGGGAGCTCAATGAGGGTCTACCGAATCCACTTATGCTCGATGAGGGTCTACTGAATGTATCTATTCTTTGTATGAAGTGTGGGATCCAATTCAAGGAGTAGCTTGGTACGCGATATACGAAGCAAGGATATCCTGGTTTTTCGCAGTCGCAACGCAGTCAAACACACGAAAACGCTCTCAAACGCAACTGTGTTTGTGGGCCTTTAGAAGAGCGTTACCGCTGGTAGAGTGTTCTAGAAAGGACGAGTGGGGCCACCGGAGTGCTAGTTCTGCACCTCCGCATGTGAAAAAAAAGAAAAAAGAAAACGGCTACACCAAGTCTTCGCTCGTAGCAGTGAGCCTCACCAGCGTGCCGATGAAGACGATGAAGCATATGGTTTTACAGCGACTAAATTGGTGGTTATATTCCAGTGGAATATTGCCTTTCCAAATAACCGGTTTCAGGCGGAATATGTCAGCTATAGATTCTGTGCTCGATCTCGTGACCTGTGTAGAACTAAAGCCCCTTCATGTTTCTAAAGTAGCGCAAGGTGCGTCGATGCACGAGACACGTGCAGCGTGCAGCCATTGGGAAGATCATGGTGGCACAGCGCAGCACTGAGCTAGATTTCACACCACATATTCTTCCCAGAACAGAACATGCGCGGCACGTGCCTCGAGCATTTTCACATCAATGAATGGCGCCACTTTTTGTAAAACACGAGCGCAGCATCCACAAAATCACAGTAGCAGTGTTTCTAGACATTCAGCGGGCATTTGACACTGTTAGTCACTGCCATGTTATCGAACAGCTTCAGCGACTAGAAGTAGGTGACCGCCTAGTCAACTGGATGAGTGATTTCCTCCATGATCGATCGGTGTACGCACGGACGCCCAATGGTTTTACATCAAAACACTATGTTTCACAAGGAGTTCCTCAAGGAAGCGTATTAAGTCCCACATTATTTAACCTTGTATTGACAGAACTCCCTGGTCTATTACCAGATAATGTATCAATTTCCATGTATGCTGATGACATATCTATTTGGTCATCAGATGCTAATCCCAGTGCAATTCAGACTCGTCTCCAGACTTCACTTTTAATAATTGAACAATTTCTCATTGAACGAGGTATGTCGATCTCTACTGAAAAATCTGCGGTCCTTCCATTTACACGGCAAAGACTCAATAGCTTTGAACTCACGCTTGGCGGGAAACCTTTGCCTTTGGTGAAGGTTCATCGTTTCCTTGGGGCGTACATTGATCGAAACCTGTCTTGGACAGCTCATGTAAAATATTTAGAAAGAAAGATAGCGCCATGCGTCAATATCTTACGCTGCTGCTCTGGAACCAGATGGGGTGGCTCTTCGAAAGCACTTTTAACTCTCCATGGAGCACTCGTTACACAGTCCCTTTCGTATTCACTTCCAGCATTATGTGGGCTCTCCGTGACTCTTGAAACGCGGCTCAAACATCTGATAGCCTGCAGTCTACGAATCTGCTTGGGAGTACCAAGAGCCGCAGCAAGTTACTTGGTGGTTGCAGAAGCTCACGCTCTCACAATACCGATTCTACGTGAACGGGAAACTCTCCGACATTTCATTCGCCTTCTTACACGACATCATGATCACCCACTCGTTGCAACTATCCGTCGTAGGACGTTTTCCAGTGTGCATAAGGTAATAATGGCTAATACAGATATAATTCCCGCAAACTTCGCACTCCCATATGAATCTCCAGCTGCGCTTTGGACATTCTACTCTGCAAATAGTTCTACATCAGTACCTGGAATTGTGAAAAAATCGACTTTACACCAAACCACGTTGAAGCAAATGACACTTTCAATGCTTTCTGAAGCCCCAGATGACGTTACTGCAGTCTACACGGATGGGTCAACAAACGATTTATCATCTACAGCAGCCTTTATAATTCCGTCTTTAAAAATAGAAAAAAGCTTCTTACTTTCACACAAGACAAGCTCAACTAACACAGAACTTTTTGCTATTTTGCAAGCGGTTCTCTACTTTACTCAGAAAACAAGTATTACCAGTTGGACTCTCTACACGGATTCAATGAGTGCTCTGAGCATGATAAAATACATATCACCAACAAGTTCATTTATTGCCATTAATATTTGTTTCCACCTTTCGAGAGCTATTGAAACTGGGCATAAAATTAATTTTCAATGGATCCCTGGACACTGTGGCATTCAAGGAAATGAAGCGGCCGATCAGGCAGCCGAAAATGCTCACAATATAAATACGAAGACTGCAATTACTTTCACGAAAGGGGACTCATTAAACCTGCTCAGAAGTGACATCAAGGCAAAGATCCCAGGCTACTTGTTTTAGAGACGCTCCTCAGAACTCCCATCTCGAACGGATTGACCCTAACTTAAAATTTTGGATGCCAAGACACATTTCAAGAGCTTCTGAAACACTGATACACAGACTTCGATTGGGTGTTCCTTTTGGACAACATTTTCTACATCGAATACGACAAGTTACCTCCCCTTTGTGCACCACATGTGATGAAATAGAAGACGCAGAACACATACTCATCAACTGCCGAAGGTATATGCAGATGAACAAGACCATCTTCGAGAACAAATGTCCACCATCGATAACCGCCCATTGTCCCTCTCAACACTCTTTGGCCCATGGAACACACTAAGGACCCAACAAACTGTGATCGGGTATCTTGTAGATTATCTGGAGGACACAAAATTAAGTGAGAACTATTGACAAGAACAAATTTCATGTATAGTACGCTCCTGGCATGCCGTCGCTGTGCTGCGGCCTATTCTTGGAAGGGACAGGACACCGTTTTGGAGGCTGTCGGTCCGACGACCAGGTAGCGTGAATACCTCCTCATACTGAGGACGGGTGCTTAGTCCAGGGACGGTGCCTCCCACCAGGGATGGGTGGACGTATTGTGACGTCGGGTTTTGGACACTGTACATATGTAAATGATTATTTTATTGATATATATATATATACAGTATATTATATATATACCAAAACGCACTCTGAGTTGTGACATTAAGCAGTGCAAGCATGACGTTTTGCATTACTTAATGTCACAACTCAGACTGCTTTTCTTGGTCTATACATATGTTTCGGCATCGTCATTCGCTGAGCTGCCTCCGTAAGTTGCGGTGATTGGCTCTCCGAGTGTTGTGCGGGAAAATAGACGCACGGGCTTTTTTAGAGACAGGAAATGCAAAACTGCCGTTTTAGTTGTATTTGTTTTTTCACGAGCTTTGATTTGAGCGTTAAAACATATACATAATTGTTTTTGCAAACCGACGTTCACGTGCCCAGTTTCAGGTACATACATGTTTTGAATTCGAATTTCGTGAGGCGTGCCAAATGTGCTGGTCCTTACGACCGCACCGCCGCACCCTGTACTTTCGACCATTTCGAACGTGGTTGAAACTTCGAATATAGTTGGGAATCAGAGCTCGTTCCACGTTATGTAAGCCAGCATAACCTACGTCTTGATGGGCTCGTACCTCGCGCCGCTCGTTGGCAGCATCCGGCAGCGGCGGACGCAGGTGGAAGAAGATCTAGCTCGAGATCGGCGGCAAACAGCCCGTGGTCCAAGCCCTCCCCAAGCGCACGACTTGCATGCGCAGCTACGAGCATGCAGCTCGTTTGTTCCGGAAAACATTCTGCGCCATCTATGATGAAAAGGCTACAAATAAATAGCGGTTGAATTCCCCTTAACTAGCTGTCTTGCTAAGGCACTAGAAAGGATTGTTAACAAGAGGAGTGTATTTTCCAGAACGAATCTACCTTTTTGATAGGTACCAATGTGGCTTTCGTTCAGCACGATCCACTGTCTCTCATCTCGTACGCTTTGAGACTTCCGTGCGTGATGCTTTTCGCAACAAGCAACAGTGTCTTTCCATATTTTTTTTTAACTTGGACAATTAAAAGAAGAAAAGGAAAAAAAAAGAGAAAAGTCTGCGCGCTACGGCATACTGTAAGATTCACTCGATCTTGGTGTCCGTGGGCCGTGGCCGAATGTTGAGTGCTATACAGAGTTGTCTGGAGCACCGTACTTTCCGCGTGAGGCTGGGGACAACTCTCTCTACTAAGTTTTTACAGGAAACTGGAGTCACTCGGGGTGTACTCAGTGTCACTCTTTTTATCGTTCAACCGAATTTGATTTGTCGTGCAATTCTTTCTTCATTGCAATATTCTTTATATGTTGATATACATATCTCCATTTCATCCTGTAATTCCTCAATATTTGAATGTCGGGTCCAACTCGCGGTTACTAACTTTGTCAAATGGGTCGATACAAATGGTTTTAAAATTTCTCCCGAAAAGCAGCTTGTGTCTGTTTTGTCGTCGACATGGAATTTTCCAGTATCCGTCTCTGAGTATGTATAACATTCCTGTTGTTGCAAAAAATGAACACACGTTTTTCGGCCTTGTGTTTGATTACAAGCTGACTTTCATTTCACACATTAAGAGCTTAAAACTAAGTGTCTTAAATCTCTGAACATCCTTAAGGTTTTGTCACATGTATCATGGGTCTCTGACCGACTATGGCAGCTGCGCATATCGTTCATAACTCCGTCCGGGCGTCACTTCACAAGACGTTAGAGATCCCATTCATCATCAGGGGACTGCGATTCGCTACTGGTGCGTTTCGCCCTTCCCCGGTGCTTGGCCTTTATGCAGAAGCGAGCGAACTGTCACTGCGTAGATGAGATTCGCCCTGGGTTTTATGTACTCCGTCAGAGTCCATGCTTTGTCACCAAGCACTCCGTTCGAGATAGTATCGAGAATATCAAGTTCCAGCGCACATTTCAAAACAAACCTTCCATACTCCCCCTTTTGCTATGAGGAATGGTAGTGCAGCACAATCTGTTGGGGTGGATGCAAAGCCTCTACTAGTCCAGTACCCATAACATACAGCCCCATGGAACCACTGCCACATATATTGCAACTTTATGCTCACCAAGTATAATAAAAAGGATGTTCCACAGGAAATCATAAAGCAGGATATTTTTAGCCTCAAACCCTATATCAAGAGTGTGCCAGTTTTTATGTAGATGGGACAAAAAGATTCTGTAGTGACTGCGCTATGGGGGGACCATCGGTGAATCAAATAAAACGAATTAATTCAACAGCCACAGTACTAACAGCAGATCTCTATGGTTTGCTGCTGGCTGTTGATTACATGACTAAAAAATAAAATTCGTTAAAGACACTTAAGACTGCTTACGTGTAAGAATACGAAAGCATTTCAAAACGCAGCGCATTCCTACAAGCAGCGCGCCACGTCTTCCTTTTCACACGGCGCTCCGGCTGTGACATCACGCTTCACCACTGCGCAGGCGCGGCGCCCCGCCGGCTCCACGGCTTCCGTGACGATGCATCTGCGTTGCTGTGCCTTTCTTCGCGTTTTATTTCTGAGAGCGTCCGCTTTGACCTTGAGCAGCCCCGCCGGCTTCCATGACGAAGCTTTTGATTTTACGCGTCGCAGCCAGTGGGAATTTATTGCTCGCTTCGCTGCCACAGACAACGCCGGCTTAGCTCCATGGGGCAGTAAATGCTTTCTCATTAAGAAAGGCCTCATCACTACGTAATCTAAACTGACTCTGAATTCTCTAAATACAATCATATCAATGAACCGTGTAACAAACCCACTTTTCTCTGAGTTACATAACAAATTTATCTTGGCTGCAAAGAAAAATCTAGACATAGTCCTATGCTGGGTTTCTAGCCACGTTGGCATTCCTGGAAATGAAGCGACTGATGGCGCAGCCAGTCCTGCTGATGAGAGAGAAATTGACATGCACCAAATATATGCAAAGATTACCATGCAGAATCTAAAACGTTGCATCCAAGCGAAGTGGCAGCTGCAGTGGAACAATAAAAAAGGGAACAAATTACATGCAATCATACACTTTTTGAGCGTGTGGGAGAGTTTCCGACATCGGGAGCGCATCTGTCAGACCGTACTCTGTGGGTTACAGAATCGGTCATACTTAGGGTGCCTCAATGTCCTTCTGTTTGGGGTGATGCCACCCTTTGTAGTACCCGATGCCGACAGCACGCGCTCATGGGGAAAATACAAAGAAATCGACGAAAACAAAATGTCGCCATAGCGCAGTCAGCGCCACAGACGCGTGCAGGGACACGCTCTTTCACGCGCTTCTGAACAAAAAAGGAAAATAAAAGTGTGGGACAAAATGGCCGGATGACTCCACCCTAAGCAAAGCGCACATGAAGGCACCCTAGTCATACTCATACCCGTCTAAGACATGGGCACCTCTTGAGCTGGGAGGATGCCCCCAAAGTGGGCACTGTAACTTACCTCTAAATATTATGGACATAGTCATCGAATACCCTATGCATGATCAACGATATTACAAACACTTCTCACCGCTTTATAAAGAACACGTTCCAATACACCTGGCCTAACTACTAGGTGATGAACCGCTCATTTCACACAGCTTCGTTTTTAACTTCCTCGCAGATATCGGTCTTATACAGGGAGTGTGATTATACTTTCCATCCTAACCACATGGTCATAATTTTTACACTTATACACAATCATGTTCATAGTTTTATCAAACGTTTCACCACTGTAGCCCTTTCCTCTCTTAACCCCATATTGCAATAGTCCAAGCTGGCGTAACATAGCCTTAGATGCTGATGCACCATAAACCCAATCAATCAATCAATCAATCAATCAGTCAATCAATAAATCCATCGATCATTCCCCACAACAGCTGAGCTCCATGCTGTACTGTTAGCATTACAATTTATTAGGTAGACAAGCCGATAAAGAAATGGGTCATCTCCAGTAATTTTCAACTGGTTCTCACATCCACACAATGAATGAACTGTGAAAGCAACAACGGGGGATACATTTACAAACTTCTGATTGAAATGACGGCAGCAATACAGGCAGGCAACGACATTGCACTTCAGTGGGTTCGGGGACACTGGCCTCATGGGCAATGAGGTGGAAGATTGCGTCTCCAAAAAGGCACACCAGGACGGTAATTATCAACGTGTTTTCCTTTCCCGTGGAGACACTTATAGTTAGTACGCGAAATGTGTAGTTTTACGTGGTTTAACGAACGCTCTTAACGTTCCATTCTCTACGAAGTTGACCTTCAAATCAAATTCCGCGCAGACTTGTACGTAGTTCAACTACTCTACTCAAGTTACTGTAGTTGAACTACTTTTCTGAGTAGTTTAGTAACTTTTAATTATATTATTATTTCAGTAATTAGTAGTTTACTTTAATAACTTTTCCGAGTAACTCCTACTCAAATTACAAGTTACTTTCCAATTTTTTAGCGGTAGGTTTGCCTATCAACAAACATTCCTGAACAAAAAGAGATAAAATGTTGGAAGACCAGCTGATATTTGCAAAGAGGGGGAGCATGTGGCGTAGGCAGGGGGGGGAAGGGGGTGTGGTTTGAAGAATCCGAAACCCCTAAAATTTTCACGACCCCCCCCCCCCGTCTCCCCCCTGCAAGAACCCCGCCACGAGGCGCGGGGAGCGCACAGACACGTCGCAAGTGAGGCCGCGTAACTGCGGGATTAGCACCGAAGACGTATTTTTTGTGTGTACCGAAGCTCAAGGAGACTTGACGCATTTAAAGAAACGTATTAAACGTAGGAACTACGTATTTTCTTTAAAAGTAGTTCCTACGTTTAAAGAAACGTAAGAACTCTCGCCCACTACATGAGGTGTATATACACACTACATCCTCACTGCAAAAAGCAAATTGTTGTGTGTATGTTTATGCAGCCGGAAGTTAGTCTGCCTCAGTGGGCGTCTGGTGTCTCAGCTGTAGATGAGCAATTTAGCCAGTGCGGTACAACCGTTAACATGGGGTCTTTAATGTGCACCACGCAGTAGTGATACACGACCGCACGCCGGTACGATGCTCATCCAGATCGAAGCGGGCGGTGGCGGGGATTGATTGCTTCACCCGCTCTGAAGCTCATCTGGTGCTCTGGTAATTTCTGCTGTACTTGAAAAATCGCGTGCAAAAGGGCAACGCAAAGGTGACCTTTTTGAGGTGCCTTTCCTCAGAATATGCAGGTCTTCCAAGATTCGAAGATCGTGCGTGCGCGTGCGTGCGTGCGCGTGTTCGTGTGTGTGCGTGTGCGTTTGTGTGCGTTTGTGTGCGCGCGCGTGTGTGTGCGCGTGCGTGTTCGTGTGTGTTTGTGCGTGCGTGCGTGCTTTCGTGCGTGTGTGTGTGTTCGTGCGTGCGTGCGTGCGTGCGTGCGCGCGCGTGTGTGTGTGCGTGTGCGTGCGTGCGTGCGTACGCGCGCGCGCTTACCTACGTGATTATGAACGAACTGGCCTGTAATTGGGAAACCATTAGTCCTTTCCTACAAAAAAGGGGATCACATAACGTAGACCGCGTACCAATATACCTTCCGTGCGCCGAGCATGGTACTGTTTAAAGGGATACTTCAGACGAAATTTGAAATATTCCCGTCGTGTTCAAAAATAGGTTGAATATGATCCACAATATCCGTAAATGACAATCGCCCGCTTGTATTTTGATCCTGGTAGGCTGTATTTTTCGTCATAAACGGCCCACTACTGGCAAGCGCTCGGAGAAGGCCCAGCGCAACTCGTGACGTAAATCGTCTCAAACGAGCAAAGCTACGAGCGGAGGCTTGACGTCGAGAGGATGGCCTTAGTCGGTCCAGCCACCGAAGCGGCTGCGTCTTGTACGAATTTTGAGTGACGGGTTAGATCTTCTATAATCTCGTAGGGGAACAATAGCGACTTCTGCGACACACAAAAAGGATTCTCGGAAAGAGGGGAGTTCCTCCTTCCCCCTGTCTCTCGTCGTGGCCGGGGGCGAGACGATTTCCGTCACTAGCTCTCAAGGTTCGCGTAGACGAGCATTATCAAACGAGGCGTTAGTCGACATCCACCAGGCTGCTCTTTGCTAATCGTTTAATTCGTTTTAAAATTCCTTTTCGAGACTTTTTTAACAAGATATTGGTATGTTCCATGTGATACTGCTCTTTTAGGACATCATATAGACCAAAAACCGAGCGCCGAAATTTCGTTGTAGTATCCCTTTAAGACCCATGGATGGAAGATATTCCAATTCAACTTTCGGGATTCTAGCTCCGTAGTGCGATAACCTATAGCTTCGGAATTGGTATACGTCGTCAGCACATAACTTGCGGCCCTGTTTTACCATACTCAAGAAACACAGACTTGCCAATGGAGTGGCAGGCTGCCTGGGAGACCGTAATGAAGACAAAGTGGATGTGTCGCAGCTTCTGTGGTGGTCTCGCAGTCGAGCCGGCGCCCGTCGGGGAAAGGCCGGAAGACTTTCATTACGCCCTGAAGCTTTCCCAGACGTCTTTGATTGGCGTGCAAGGGCAAACGGAGCAAAGTGCCATTTGGAGAAGCAGCGGCTAGCGCCTCACGCATTAGTACCGCAAGAGTTCCAGAGCCCCCAAGGGGTATTTTCGCGGTAAGAGGGAGGCCGCATGTGCACCACGAGAACCTTTGATTGCTAGCTCGAGGTGAAGTGGACTGCAATTATTAACTGGTGTCGAAAAAAACCGCGTCTACTGAACTCTGCGTGATCCACTTCACGGGGACCAACGTTTGAGTCTGCTTGTATAGTTTACGGACCCGCGAGGATCGCAGGGCGCCTTCGGAAACCACATGGGACCCGTACCTGAGCGGGTGCTTCCACTGAGCCCACATACGGATATCCTAAGCCCGCTCTTCTACACTGCTTTCTCCCTCGTGCTCATACTTGGTACCTTCGGCTGTGTGTCCATCCTACTCCTGGTCGCCTGGCATAAACGTCTTCGGACGGTCTTCAGCTTCTACATCTTCAACGTGGCCTTGGCCGACCTGCTGCTCTGCTTCTCCGGGGTCCTGCTGTCTCCCGCTTCGGCACTCTTGCGTGGGTGGCCCTTTGGAAACACCCTCTGCTACCTTTGCCGGTACGGCGAAAAGGTGGCGCTGTTTGTACATGGATACACACTCCTGGTGGCGTCCGTTCACACTGTCGTCACGAGTGCCCCTTCTGGAAGAGTCGGCCACTTGGCTAACCTCAGCATTTGGATTTTAGGCCTCGTTCTGTGTCTTCCTTACGCGCTGTTCGTGGACATGCGCGTGCTGTCGGAGCGCGGTCAGTGTGTCGCGTCCTTGCCGGCTTCCGTCAAGGCACTGGAGCCCTTCGCGGCATCTGCTGTGCTCATCGCGTCCCCCTTCTTAGCTGTGTCTGCATGCTACGGATTGCAGCGATCGTCAGCGTGGCGGCGAGATCGAACTGGGAAGGCTGATCAGCTACGTCGGGAGAGTGCGCGAGTGTTTTGGCTGATGTCATTGATGCTGCTGCTTTGCTTCTGTCCGATCTCCGTGGCCCGTGGCGTTGCGTTGCTCTGGATGCCGGCGCGACTCAATCCCTACATGAACATGGTCATTATGGCGACGCACGCCGTTGCTATGAGCATCGTCTGTTTCACGGTAGTCTTCTTCTTTTACCTGAACAGTAAGCACCTCGCGCACGAAGAAGCCAGGAGGGCGCCTTTGGTAACACCTAGAGACATTTGACAAGACCAATCAATAACTACGAGCGTTAATAAAACAGAAGCATCTGTGCTATCATGAAATGTTGTAGAATTTTTATTTGTAACGATCTCGAGAGGTCTTGAAGACATATGTCAAATTCCAGGCAGTGTGTTAGCAAGATTGACGGTGGAAGGTAAATTGTATATAATTACTCCTGTCCGAGTTCTTATTAAACACGCTCAGTGTCTCTAAGATGCCAATATCAGAGGAGAAAATTTTTCTGCGCTGCCAAGTTTAAATACAAAAGCGTTTTTTTTTGTCCAGGTGTCGTTTCAAGGAACTAAAAAAAAAAAGTGCGCGGAGTGGTGTTTGAATTTTTTTTTACCTCACACTCATCATGTCGCTACCGAAGTGAAAAGCGGTAAAAGTCTCTCCCTGATTAAACAAAAATATATATATATATATATATATATTTATCCAATTATAATCTAGTTTCTTTCATTTCCACGTGTGGCAAAGTTTTAAAATACTTTTTATTTAGTAAGCTTATGTCACATTTCGAAGTAACTAACTTTTTTCAGAGAACAAGCTTGTTTTCGGTCGTGATTACTTTACCGTAACTCAGCCCTTTGAAAGTCTGGATGAATTTGCGGAAGAGGAATAGGCAGACGGATGTTGAATTTTTAAATTTCGCAAAGATTTTTAATCGACTGTCACGTAAGAAACTTCCCGCGAAGCAACCCTTGCGGTAGTTAGAGATTTCTATTTTAGGCCAGTTCGTTTAAGTATGGGCGGTATTTGTTTGCCCATACGCTGAACCGGCCATCAACGGCAGTCTTCAGAGGTTCATTTTGGGCTTCCTGTTCTTTCTTGTCTTCAAAAAATAACGCGTCCGTTGATTAAAAAAACAAATCAGTGACTGTTTTTTTGCAGATGACGTGGTTTTTGCAAATATAACACACATTTGGAAGAAAGATAATTTAAATACGTCGTTCTACAATTTATCAGTGGTGTAACGACTGGCAAATGTTAGTTCAAATGTGTGTGTAACACGCAGTGTAACCCGCAGAAATGCGTTTTTGCGATTAGACTATATGATACAAATAACACTCCAATACAAACTCTTTAATTGAAGTAGTTAGTTGTCATAATCACTTCAAATTTGAGTTGAAACATATTAATAGACCTATTGCTGTCTTACCCAAGCATCAAGGAGAATGCAGGGATTGGTGTTCCACGCGCCGCACGTGCTGGCCTCAGCAGTAGTAACTTTTCCAAAGCAAAAACCTAAAACAAATGGCATCTTGCACGCGCGTTCGTCAATGCTTTCTTTTGGTTATTTACTTCGAATCATTTATACAGGAAAGGCGTGCGCGTGTGGCGCGTGGAACACCAATCCCTGCATTCTCCTTGATGCTTGGGTAAGACAGCAAATGGTCTATTAAGTATATTGAATTGTTAAAAAGGCAACAGCGAAAGCTCTGCTCACTGAAGCCACTGCTGAAGTACCACAGAACCAAGCTTGCAATCTATACCGTTCGCCCTACTTCAGAATATTTGGATGTTGCTTGGAACAACCTAACAAGGATTAACATCGAACGACTCTAGGGAGTACAAAAAGGACTTGTGCTTTAGCTTATAATAAATACAAAGGAATTAGCTCGTTTGCCTGTTTGAACCTTTTCTAGAGCAATCTGGCCTTCTTGAGATCCGTCACAGAAGCAGTATTTACGCAGCAGCGTGCATAACTCATTCCGCCTTGCGTTCAACCTGTTTATGCGATTTGATACATGTAGTCAAACACGCCATGAGCATCGTAACACGATTGTTATTGTAGTATCGTTAAAACTCTTCTTTAAAAAATATACTTTTAAATATTTCTATATTTTTAAAAATAACTTTCTAAAAACTGTTTCAAAATATTTTTCTAGCGTTTCATTACCGAATGAAGCGAGTCTCCTGCTAACATTACTAATGCCTTGTCTTTTTCAAAATTTAAAACTGCGCCACGATGTTAGTTTTCATATTCACTTTCCTAGTTCTTGTCTTTTTTGTTCATTTGTTTACTATCGGAATTAATAATATATTTGTACGCCCTCTCATGTCTTGGCTGCCAAGTGGTAACGGTCAATTTGCATAAAGAAATGCATTTTATGGCTTCTAGAGAGATATCTCTTATGTCCAACTGTTTTCTCTCAAATTGAACTGCACCTATAGTCTTAGTTCGAGCCACACGACCCATGATACTGCACTTTGCCCATTCCAATTTTCTGCTCATGTTCACCAAAGAGCCTGGTCGTACGGCTATCTAGAATTCACCCAGAAGTTCTGAAACAGTAATTAAATCACGCAGTACTGCATATCACTTGTTTTCCTAATTATTTTAAGTCTTCTAATATAAGAAAACAACTGAAAACGGATATTCTTTGTGAAACATTGGGTAAACTTCACAAATGTCTCCCAGAAGTCCTGTACTGAGCGAATTGTTAACTTGATTTGGAAAAGACGGCGGGGCTTCTTCAAAGTTAATAATAAAAATTAGGTGCTCTATACCGAAACAATCCAAACAACTGCTCGAATTGTGTCGGTATTGTCTTCTTGTGGGATCTAACGCTCAGTGCTATCGGTATCAATAACAAATAAACGTTTTGTTTAGGCACAGGGAGGGCAAACGGGTTTCTGGTCAAAATGTCCAACGAGACGAAATGTCCATTGAGTCAAAATGTCCAATAGGCAACGCGACAACCTTGTTAAAACGTCCATTGAGACGAAATGTCCAATTGGGTCAAAATGTCCATCGAGTCAAAATGCCCATTGAGGCGAAATGTCCAATCGGGTCAGAATGTCCTTCGAGTCAAAATGTCCATCGAGACAAAATGTCCAATCGGATCAAGATGTCCAACGATACGAGATGTCCAACGAGACGAAATGTTAATCCACGTCCAAGTTCTCGGTAACCGGGCAAATACTCACCGGGCAGAAGCTCACCGGGCAAAAGATCACCGGACAAAAGCTCACCAGTTTTTTCACAAGCCCGGTCTAAAGCTGACCACTTTTTTATTTTTTTGCTACCCGGGCGAAACACGGGCTGGGATAAAGTGCGGATGCGGTGGACATTGCACCATTTTCAGGAGAACTGATACCCTATCCCATGCAAAGGTTCCGACAGATACCGTATTTACTCGAGTAATAGCCGCATTATTTATGAACAAGGTCCTTTTCGTCTTCTTTCCCACAGAAGGCATATACAGCCAATCATTGCGTTGCGCATAAATAACATAGTGAATAACCAGATCGAGAACACGATTCTCCTTACAAATGCAATCTATACAGATGGTATCTTCGCATGAAAACGTTATCTCTGTCCTGTAAACAGCTGAACGCATGCTGTAGATTGCGGTGATTGGCAATCTGCGTGCTCCACGGAAAAGCGAACACTCAGGTTTTCTTCATAAACAGTGCGGCTATTACTCGAGTAAATACGGTAAGCCATAACAGGCAGAGAAGCAACGATTTGGGGCTAAAATATAGGTCACCGAAACTGAGTTTTTGAACTTTGGTGCACGAAGTTCAAAAACTTCGTGAACCGAAGTTTTTGAACCCGTAGAGTGACCGAAGAAGCAAAGTCATCCTTCGGTGACCGCGCTTTTTCATTGTGCTTATGTCACGCTAAACGCGGGCGCAGTGGCGGTTTCTTCGTTGCGGAGGGTTAGCGGAGGGGGAAACACGGTCTATTAAAACTCCCTAATGTCTCTTCATTACTAATGCATGGGTTTTCTTTGGGGTTCGGGGTAATATTTGAAGTGAATGTCTAAAAATATTAAATTGTTTCCGTCATTGTGCGTCGTAAATGTATTTGAAATCAAGGATTATCTCAGGGTGATGTGAAAGGAAAAGTGAAGCGAAACTGTAATATACAAACTATTGAGTTGCGAATTAAAACAAAATATTTTGGAGGAACGAGAGTGACAGATATCCAATTTAGAAAGCTGTGCGAGATTTGGGATAGGCTGGCGTTCCTTCCACCACAGCTTTTGACCGAAGTACTAACCTACATCAGGGAAAAGTCTGCCGGTGACATCGGCGACCTGCTGGACTACTTTGATTGCACGTATGTCAATGTCCCCTTCTTTTATGCTTCTCTCCTGCGGCGGCACCCAGAGCGAAATCTTCCCTTTGCCTGACTGTGCGCCGACGACGACCGGAGTTTCCCCGGATCGGTGGAATAAGTACGGCGCCACTCTTCAAGATAAATACCGGACGAACAACACCTGCGAAGGATGGAATACCGGGTTCCAGAAGTTTATCGTCAAGCAAGCTTCTGGAGGCTAATTGAATGCCCACAGAAAAATCAGGCGCTCGTTGCCACGGCATTGACACAAGCCAGGAGAGGTAAGCCCCAGCGAAGCGGGTGCGAAAAACCACTGTGTGCCTGCAGAATCGGCTGAAAAATATATTTGCGAGGAGTTCCAGGTACACCGAGATCTACCATGACTGCTGGAGCTATATATACTTCGCTTCACCTTATGTCGTACCGCAGCGAAGGCTAGAAGCGCGAGCTCATAGCGTTGGCAGCTGCCCTTGGTGCACGAGAGCTTGTGCCACCGAGATGTGCCATAGAGCAAGGAGCTCGAGCTTGTAGCCTTTCCTGCGGTACAACAGAAGGTGAAACAGAGTATAGTAGGGACTGCATTCGCTTCTAACCAATCGACAAATAAACTTGTTTCTACTCTAATCAACAAACCATGCGCCTGCCAGATTTAATTTATCGTTGCATTTTCGTGTCGCACCCATGCACCAAGTTTTCCGCACTCCAGGGTCGCTAAACTCGTCAAACACAAAGTTGGGCACGAAGTTCGCAGAGCGTGCTGATTGGACTCTCGCGAAGTTGGCGTCACGCGGGACGAGATGTCAATCATCCAAGCTCTCTCGGTGCTCAAATTCCAGCGAGAATGTTAGGCACAAAGTTGTAGCAAGCTTCATTGAGCGCGCGCGAGCAACGAGCCCATGTCCCACTAGAACGACATACAGAAACAAAAGACAAAGACAAGCCTCAAACCAGAGTCTTTCGAGATTTGAGAGGGTTTGTAGAATAAAGGAGGCTATGCTCAAACACGAACATCATGCACGTGAGGGTATCTTTGGCAGGATTGCAATCGCTCGTTCTTACTTCACGAGCACCGAACGACTAAACGCCTGCCAAAGGTGCAATCGCGAGCATGCTGCATGGGTTTGAGGCTTGTCGCTGTCTTTTGTCTCTGTCTGTCGCTCTAGTGGGACACGGGCATTAGAGTCAATGAAACGTAGATTGTACCTAGGCGGGCTGTAAATGCTCTGAACTTTCTCGTCGGAAGATCGTCGTTTGTGGAAGTTATTGCTGACGACAAAGTGACGTTTCACAACTTTGGGAAGGAGTTATTTGAGACCAAAATCTTCGCTTCGGAATCGAGGCGAAGATTGGACTTTGTGATATCGTGGAGCCGTGCGTGGTGTATGCGGTTTTAGAGCTCATCTTCCGCCACTGTCAACAACGCCACCGGGGTCACCCGCAGGCGTTGTGTATAGAGACGTCGGTAATGTCTGAGAGATGAGGGGGGCGAGGGCGGATGGCGAGAAAAAGTCGTGGGAAGGGGAAACAAAAGGTATAACCAACTCAAACACACACTCAAATAGGGGTCAGGAAGGGCCGTAGAAATTGTTCGGGGAGAGAGAGAGAGAGAGAGACAGAAAGAGAGGGGGGGGGGTTATAGTAGTGAAGAAGGGGGAGATCCCTTCCCCCGAATTTTTAGAGCGCAACTCTTATGCGCCCGTTTCGAGCTTGAGCGGCGTCGCCGTCGGCGTAACCGTGCGCGCGTTGCATTATGGGACGTTTTAGAGCGCAGCTCTTAGGCGCCCGTTTCCGGCTTGAGCGGCGTCGCCGTCGGCGTAACCGCGCGGTGCATGATGGGTAAATTTCCCCGCTAAATTTAGCGGAAAATTTTCCCCGCTAAATCTAGCGGAAAATTTTCCCCGCTAAATCTAGCGGGAAATTTTCCCCGATAAATCTAGCGGGAAATTTTCCCCGCTAAATCTAGCGGAAAATTTTCCACGCTAAATCTAGCGGGAAATTTTCCCCGCTAAATCTAGCGGGAAATTTTCCCCGCTAAATTTAGCGGGAAATTTTCCCCGCTAAATTTAGCGGAAAATTTTTCCCGCTAAATTTAGCGGAAAATTTTCCCCCGCTAAATCTAGCGGAAAATTTTCCCCGCCAAATTTAGCGGGAAAATTTCCCCGCTAAATCTAGCGGAAAATTTTCCCGCTAAATTTAGCGGAAAATTTTCCCCGCTAAATCTAGCGGAAAATTTTCCCCGCTAAATCTAGCGGAAAATTTTCCCCGCTAAATCTAGCGGAAAATTTTCCCCGCTAAATTTAGCGGGGAAAATTCCCCCCCCTCCTCCTCGAGGTCACGTGACCCCACCTCCCCGAGGTGGGGTCACGTGGCCCTCACAAGTTACCCTCACAAGGGTTACTAGGGTTACCCTCAGGTCACGTGACCCCCTGAAGTCACGTGACCTCAGGGAGTCACCTATCCCTCAATACCCTTCCATCCTATCCCTCAGTACCCTTCCAGCCTCCTCCTCAAGAGCTGCGCTCTAATCCGGCGTTACAGGGAGTTGTAAACGGCTTTCATTTTTTTTCACTAAATTTAGAGGGGAAATTGACGTCACGTGATTTTAACACCAATTAGGTTTCCCCGCTAAATGAGAGGGGAGCAGGATAGGAGGACGGGGGTGGAGGGGCATACCCTCCCCTCCTCCTCCTCAAGAGCTGCGCTTTAATTCCACGTTACAAAGAATTGAAAACGTCTGTCATTTTTTTTTATTATAACTCTCTGAAATGCTATAATCCGGGGCTGGGGCGATATCTCCCCCACCCCCCTTCCCCTTATACCCTTTGCGCGCCCTTTTCCGACGCCACTTTGGGGGGGGGGGGCGGGTGAATCGCCCCCTCCCCGTTCTTCTGTTTCGACGACCTTGCTTAGAGGCGTTCCAACTGAGCGATGACGAGGAACAGCACAGCGTGCAATTTTCGAAATTATGGTTCTAGATATTCTGGAATTTAAACGGGGCGCGTTCATGAACTTACGAGCGGCCATGACAGACTTTCAATCGAGAGGCTCGTGCCAGGGCTTGTTGTGTGCAGGCGCGTTCAGTGATGTCCTTTTATAGGTCATAACTTTGACGTCAGGGTCAGGATGATCAGTTGTGAACGACAAATTTGATGGTGCGTGTTCGAGTCGACGGTGAAAAGTTTGGTTGTGTACGATGAAAGCTTGGTGTCTTCGCGTTCTCGAAACATCACCGTCAATATTGACAAACTGACATTACGCTTATTTCAGTTGATGAACGCAGAATAGACCGATCTCACCAGCCAGTTTGACTACGCCACCGCTGCCGCAACGCATCGAGGGAACTTTAGTCTTTCTGCACGTGCGACAAACTCGCTGGAGCTCTGCGCGTGTAGAGCACGAGACGGCACGAGCCCTTTCGTGCACTGCCGTTTGTCTCCGTGAACTAAAGTTATGGCGGCGCCACGCATGCGCCGAACGCTTGGTGAGATCGGTCTATTAATCCCAGTTTGGCTAATCTTTGAAAGTCTATCATAAAATGATTTTATCTCCCGCTGATGGGGGACAACTGCCCGGAAGCAATATCCGTCCAAAGGTGGACAATACTACTCGGCTGGTTGTGACCTAGCCATGTCGGGCTACACTCTGATCAAATTCAAAAGGCCGAGATAAATAAAAGGGACGACAGGGACGTTTTTTTTTAGTAAATTCTGCTTTATCGGCGGAAATAAGAACGATATCAGACTATCAACTTTGACGGTGTTGAATTTAGAATGCAATTACCCAAGTCTCCGCTGTGCTTTTAAGAGACCATCAAGATCGCAGCTGATAATCTTTCTCGTGACGTCACACGTATGAACCACGGTCGCCTCCGCGCGCTCTCTCGTGCTGCTCTTGTTCGGCGCCTAGGGAGTGCTAGGGATTTTTCGCCCCTTGAAAGAAAAACGTCACGACGATAAACGGATCTGCGGGTTTGTGAGAAAAGAAAACTTCGCTGCAATCTTTCGGCTCCTCCCCCCACTATGTCATAACACAAAGAAAGTTGTGTCTGACGAGTTTAGCGAGCCTGTTAAGACCAACATGAAATTTTCTCCTGGTGAGCTTTTGTCGGGGTCGGTGAAAAAAATGGGTGAGCTTTTGTCCAGTGAGCTGTTGTCCGGTGAACTTCTGTCCGGTGAGCTTTTGTCCGGGATTCAAAGTGCTCAAGTCTGGGTGAATGACTGCCCACTCTTGTCTGTAGTGCCTTCGGGAACTTCGTTTAACACAACAGGCGCTAAATTCTTTCGTTTTCTCTTTCGTCGGCCAAGGTCAGTGGAGGCACAATTTCGTTCCAAAGATTTTTCCCTACTCTTCCAAAGATTTTTCCCCAGTGGGTCCGATCGGCCGGTGACCCCGTTTAACACAAAAGGCGCTTCTCGGTAGGGCAAGATTCGACCAGGTATGCGCACGGTCTGCCATGTTTTTTAATGTCCGTAATTGCATCGATAGACTCAGGGCCGGCCCTGGACCATCAAGCGCCCTGGGCGAACTCCGGCCGTAACCCCCCCCACCCCCTTTTTTTATACGCCCTTATCTATTTTATACAGCATCACGTTGTTAGTAAAGATATGGGTAGTGGCCTAACACTAGCGTTTTGTCAAACGAGAACCGCATTCCAAAAATGAACGGCGATGGAGCATATATACAGCGTCGTGTCGGGCGGGGTATCCAAATAAATATACCCCCCCCCCCAAAAAAAAAAAAAAGAAGAGCGGTGGCGTCCCTTTTTTGATGGCGCCCTGGGCGACCGCCCAGGTCGCCCACCCCTAGGGCCGGCCCTGGATAGACTTGCCAGCATTTGTGCGCTCCCAGTCTCACATTGAGCTGACTAACGGCGCTTAAAAAGGCGACCCTATTTTTGCATTCGTGGAATAAACAGACTTGTATTGCAGCATGTGTCATTTTCAATCCGTTCCATGGTGTGCACACTCAGTATGGTGTACGTTAAGAGTATTTGTTATGAAACCTCTTGCAACACTCTATGTTGCATATATCACGTATGATCGAGTCAGGTACGAATGGCAACGCACGAAAAAACTGTGGGAGGCACAGAATGCGCCGACCCCTGTCCCAGGCCTTCTGACTAATGTCACTAGCAGTGACTTTAATTCTGACAAAGGTGCAGTCGCCTGTCCCCTTTATCGAGGGAGGGAAGCTAGGATGGCAGGGAACAAAGTGTGCAGCGCCGAATCCTGAAGCATGCTGGGTTTCTTCATACATACGTATTTACTCGAGTAATAGCCGCACTATTTATGAACAAGGCCCTTGCGTCTACTTTCCCGCAAAGCACATATACAGCCAATCATCGCGTTGCGCATAAATAACATAGCGAATAACCAGATCTAGAACACGAGCCTCCATACAAATGCAATCTTCACAGATGGTGTCTTCGCGCGAAGACTTTATCTCTGTCCTGTAAACAGCTGGAATCATGCTGTCAATCGCGGTGATTGGCAAACCGCGTGCTTCGCGGAAAAGCGAACTTTGAGGTTTTCTTCATAAACAGTGCGGCTATTACTCGAGTAAATACGGTACTTTATGTGCTCCCCTTCTCCGGGGGAAAGAATTGGGGTGGACGACTAAAATAAGGTGACGAATGCATGCAATGAGTAGAACACGACCGGATTTTTTTTTTTTGCGTTTGTGTCTTTTTGCGTTTTTCATTCCTTTTAGTTATGAACCAACTAGCTTATCCAAAGATTTAGTTAGGGCTATTTTATTTTTGCTTCAGTCACCTTATTCTAATTGCAAAATGTATTATTGCATTTGCTGCCGTTATTCATCTCTTGTAATTATATTGTCTTATGTGTCACCTAATTTGCAGGGTCTTAAATAATGAAACCCTGTTTTAAGCATCATAGAAATATGTGGTGAGCCTCAACCCCGCCAGAATATAACTACAGCGGCTGGAGCAAGGAACTCAAGTTTTCATAACATAGCGTAGTTTTATTCATTTTAGGCAATGCTGGGGAATTTTCAGTGCTGAAATAGTGGCCAACAAAGCCCGCGAATACATGAAGATAAATAGTGTCAGTTACGGAGAGCGGGCCCCATTTGCTCATTGAAAATTAAAAAAAAACAAAAACAAAAAACAAAAACACTCACAACCTTTTAACCAGAGCACTAATCAGGAATTTAGCATTTTCTTCCAACCGCTATAGGGTTACATTTTAGCGGACTTTCAGCGTCCGCAACGTATATTAGATTTTTTTTTATTGCGAATAGAAAATATCTTGTTCTCTTCAAAACAAACGCTAGTGAGATTTCCGCAAGTGGTCACATTACTACCGTTTTGACGTAAACCCGGGGCGCGTGTAAGTATTCGGAATACCTAAAGAGGTCCTTCTCAGCACCATGCAGTGTCAGAATGTGGGTTAACGACACAAGATGTTTAATGGGTCAAAATGTTCATCGGGTCAAAACTTCGGCACTGAGCCGAAATGTCCAATCAGGTCAAAATGTCCAACGGGTCAAATTGTCCAATATTGGACATTTTGACCCGTTGGACATTTCGTCTTGTTGGACATTTTGTCGTGGAATCGGCGTTCCACACGTTTGCCCCAATCTAAACCCAATTCCACGACAAAGAAAAAAAACACGTGTGGAACGCTTAATTTTTTTCGACATTTCCGCGGTAGTTTATCAGGCCAGGACCAGCCATTTGTTGCTAGTTTGTCTGAGAAATTGGGGAGGGAGCGTATGGCTTTCGCAAGTGCCTCCATTCGAGGGCATCCCCCGCAAAGCCCAGGCACGCTTAAAGGGCGATTCACACATTGGTTGAGTCCGACCGAGTGCGAGGGTTGCTATGGCAACAGCTGGGTCGACTCAAACAAAACCGGTTTTTAACCCGTTTTTGTTGGAGCCGACGCAACTGTTGCTATAGCAACCCTCGCACTCGGTCGAGACTGAACGCAAGTGTGGGAATCGCCCTGAACAAGGAGGTTAGAAGACATGGAGAGGGCATGACGCCATTTGTTTGAAGTATAGTCGTAAAAACGTGAACAAGGAGAATGTAAACATCAACATTTTGTAAACAATGAGAGGGCCCAAGGGACGCAGATCATCTGTACCAAAGGCCTTTTTTTCTTTTCGTTGCGTCGCGTTCCGTTTTCTTCAGTACGATGTACGGAATTTTGCAGAATTTCGCAGTAACGTGAAATAATTAGTGATCATTCGACGCTCACCGAACTGAGAAAGCGATGGGTTTCGTTTCTCGGTCACCGTCGCGGCCATGACGACGCCATCGGAGAGGTTCCGAGTGTGCGGTCTGTGTGACTCGTGCACTCAAGCACATGACAAGAGCGCGTCGAAGGAAGTGTAGAGCCGAATTCCTCTAGTTACAGTTTATACGTTGGCTTCTTCCATTTCGGAACCTTACCCACAGATAAAAAAAACACACTTGCACTCTAAAAAAAAAAAAAAAATGGACGAAAAAGGCAGCAACGGCGCGTCTTCCTCCCATCTACTGACGCGCCCCCAAGCGGACACGAGAAGAAAGGAGGAACGAGACGTTTTTTTCCTTCTCCAGGCAAACAGAAGAAAGACTCCACCCTCTCGCCTCATCTTCTTTCGGTTTCGTTTTCCGAGCACGTAGCGCGCGTTATTTAATAAATGTTGTTGAGTTGATTCAGCTTCAGCGGCAGCGAAGGCCGCCTGTATATAATTCCGTCTCCCATTCCAAACGTGCAGAACATTTCGGTTGAATTGACGTCTTTACCACTAATTTTATCAAACGATCAAACGAAGCCGTTAGAAACAGCGATGTTCTGGAGCATGTGCCAGCAGCGCTACGTACACTGGGCTAAGATGGCCGTCTCCGGATTGCGGAACGACGTTTCGACGTTGACGACGTTATGAAAACCGCTGAAACTGCGTCCAAGACAGGCAGGTTTCTGGCGGGTGCCTGGGTGCCTGAGTACCTTCTGTGCTGAGTTCGGTTCTGTTTTCCAATGCCGAGTGCCAACCGGCAATCAACGTGGTTCTGAATTTCTGCGTGTCCTCGACATTTGAATTTTCAATTTAGTTTATTTTCCAGAGACTGGAGGGACTCTCAGACAAAAAGCTACGAATAGCAGCTTGACGGGGTCTGAGATCACGTTACAGAGTCCACAGCGTTGATATATATGTTTACACTTCATACGAAATATAATAAAGGAGTGAATAACAAAGGAGTCGCTAACTTAAGACATACAAACAAATACAGCAAAGGAGTGTCCTACATAACAACAAAAAAGTGTCTAGTTACACATTATACAAAATACAAGTAGTGGAACACATAAAATGCTCGCGCAGATCAGTTTTTGAAATTGCAAATACATAGCTATTCTTATAAGCCCACGCATTTAGAACTGTCAGGAGGATATAATGAATGGATTGAAATTATAACTTGTACGGCTTCGGGGAACATCCATTTCTCCGGGTGACGAGTATTGATAATACATTGATGTCTTGTTAGTTCGGAAATACATACAAGAAATCTATAAATGGTTCAGATGAAAAACGAATGGAATGAAGTAAACAATATTTATACATGCTTTCGATGCGTATTACTTTGTATTTAGAAAATAAAGGTTTTTAAGAGTAATTATACGGGACGTTTGCAATATTTTATTTATTTTACATACTGCAGCCCCGTCGGGGCTATTGCAGAAGTGTGTGTGTGTGTGGGGGGGGGGGGGAATCTCAATTCAATATTGAATAAGACAGGAAAAACATAAAATATCGTATAATAAGATCAACCACTGTCAACCGCACACAGAAACTCGTCTGGAGGTAATGAAGGGATGTTACCGGGTAGCAGATTCCCATGTTCAAATGATCTAGGGGAAAAAGAAAAACTGCATTTAAACATGTCAGTATCTGCATAAAACGGTGGAATGTTTAGGTCATGGTTGATGACGATGACGCTATGTTGATGACGCTATGTGAAACCTTATGTACGTATCTAATGAAGTGAGGCGTGGCGAGTTAACCAGACTGTATAGGACTTTGAGGCTCTCAGTGTGACGTCTATTGGAAAGAGGACTTAAGCTTAGGGCAGAAAGGTTAGAGGATGGGGAAAATCTCTGTCGTAGCGACGGAAAATAAAAGGTACTGCTTTCTCTTGGACTGATTCGATTTTGTTAATATCAGATTATTTCCAGGGATTCCAAATGATTGAACCGTACTCGAGGATAGGGCCTATTAGTGTTTTATATGTTAGAAGTTTGGTTTCTTGCAAGGCAACACGTAGAGTACATTGAAGATGGCCGAGTTTTTTAAGTGCTTTGTTACAGGTCGAATCAATGTGCTTTGACCAAGCCATGTCTTGCAAAAAAGGAGACCAATATACTTGCTTTTAGAAACTCTTTCCAGTGTGTAGCGACTGAATGAATATGAGAACTTGGAAAGATGCGTACGCTTAGAAAAAGACATTCAGACGGTTTTGCGAAAGCTTATGGTCACTTGCCAGGTGTTGCACCAGGTGCGGAAGCTTGCAAATGAGCTGTTAGGAAGTTATGGTCTTCAGGGGAGTTAATCGTGTGGTACAGGACGCAGTCGTCAGCGTAAAGACGTATTTTAGTGGCGATGTTACGTGGTAAATCTTTGATGCAGAGCAAGAAAAGAAGCGGACTGAGAGCTGAGCCTTGTGGGACACCTGATGACACATCGGCAATAGAAGACTTTGACGAGTAGTAAAACATACATACTGTGCGCAAGTTGAAAGAAAACGTGATATCCAGTTAAAGAGGGAAGGGTTGTTTAGTATAACAATACGTTCGTGTAAAAGTTTAGAGCGAGGAACGGTATTGAAGGCTTAATGTATATGAATATCGCATCCACTTGGTTGTCAATGTCGAGAGACTGAGTGATGTCGTGAGTAAATTCAGTTAGTCGTAAAATTGTGCTGTAACCATGTCGAAACCCGTGTCGACAATCACATAAAATGTTGTTAGTTTCAAGGAACACCATGATATGTTTGTAGATTATGTGTTCTAATAATTTGCATAAATGAGATCTTAAAAATTGGACTAATTAGTTAATGAACGCTTGTCGCCGGATTTGTACAATGGAAAGACTTTCGCAAGTTTCCAAGACGAGGGAACTGTTGCAGTTGATAGCGATTTCTGAAAAATAATGGCGAGGTACCGACTAGTCCAAAGAGAATAACGAACAAGAAATGTATTATAAATGTTGTTAGGGCCAGGGATTTTTTTTTTTTAGTATCTAAATTTAAGACCATGTTTAGTACGCCCTCATCACACACAGTTACATCACCAATTGTAGAATATGGTTCATTAATGAAAGGAGGAATCTCGAAATTGTCCATTGTAAACACCGATTGAAAGTATGTATTGAACGCCGTGAGGATTGTTATGTGGGTCGCTACTGGCTACGTCGTGAATTGTAAAAGAGTCTGAAGTAGAACTACCGGGTGAAATCGATTGCCAAAATGTACGTGGGTTGCTTTTCATTAAATTTTGCAGTGTAACTCGAAAATAGAAGTCCTTCGCTGAGTTAGTTTTAAGTCAAAGTTCCTCTTTCGCTTCGTTAAACTGGGCAATCTTTTCTGGATCACCGGAACCTCTTGCATGCCGGAGTCTATTGACATGACGTGATAAATGCAATATTTCTCGTGTTAACGAAGGAACGGAAAAACAATTTTTTTTTCTTCTTAGTTTTGGTAGGCCCGAAACGCTGGATACAGAGTCCAACAGTCTGTTCGAAAAAACAAACCAGAGAATCCACATCACTGGAGATACTGAGCTGCTCGAAGCTATCGAAGGGATCACTTAGTATGTCAGTAATGGACACATGAAACATGAAATAAACAGTACGCGTTTTTGGAACACAACAAGCGATTGAAACCAAAGCAGCCTTTTGATCCGATATGCCATCAACAACCTCACAATTAAAACCGTTTTAAAGAAGAGGTGAACTAATGAAAATCAAGTCTAAAACTGACGTCTGTCTAGTACACTGCCACTTGTTTTAGACCACATGACAACGAAACGTTTAGCAACTCTCTAGATATTGGAGCATCGTGACCGGTAACTGATGAAGAAGACCACTGGAGGCAAGGCAGATTGAAATCGTCCATACAGATTAGGTTTGAAGAATATAAAATGTGCGTGTGCATAACGTCACATGGGGCGTGTGTCTGATCGATAGGGCAACCAGGCGGACGGTAAACGACGCTAATTACCATGGACATACTTTCAAGGTAAAGCTTGCACCATACTGATCCAATTTCGGAGGGTTCTTGAGTCACAGAGAACTCTATGTCGGACCGTAAGAAGAGTGGAACACCACCGCCTCTACCGCGATTTCTATCGCCTCTAATCAAACAATAACCCGGTGGTGTTACATCGGTATCGTGTATTCCGTCATGTAGCCATGTTTCCGTGACGCCAACAACGTGAGCGGAGTGGGAAGGAACCAATGAGAGAAACGCAAAATCTTTTTTTGAAGCAAAATAATTTTATGTAAGTTTGTTTTAGTAGAGGTTCCCCAAACCAAATGACAGAAGTTTAGGTGAGAGTTAAACAAGGCGTTTTATATGTTCAGTTTAATATTTTTTTGTAAGAAATTCCGGCACCTGGCGATCACCCCAACTTCCTGGGGCAACTTTTTGATTAAATAATTAATGTGAAAGTTTTTTGACACATCCTCAGAAAAATATACACCTAGTGTTTTATGTTGCATACATACTGTGTGCTCGCGTATCGGTGGTGTAACAAGATGAGATGACGTAAACTGTCGGGCATTGATGCTGCTGGTCGGGCCGTGATCGGAGGGGGGGGGGGATCGCAGATTGAAATTCCGCTTTACATTAAACAGTTGGAGAGCGCTTGGGGGATTACGGTGCAATCGATCGACCTGCGGATAGTAATGTTGGAACGCTGGTCTGAACCGTAGCTCCTATCGTACAGTGGTCAATGTGAATGTGCTCTGCGATGTCCTGTTGTCTTCAACCCGAGAGCGATTGCGCTCTGGGGAAAGGACTGAACAGTATGGAAATATGACGAGAAGCACGTATATTTACAGTTTGGAATTTTCGCATTAAGGAAGGATGGTAGGTAAAATCGACAAAAAACAAACAAACAAACAACAAAGCCATCCTTTATTTTGCTGTTTAAATATACTACGCTTCCTGGAGAAACTGCGCTCCAAGTGGCGCGCTGGGATGAGCGCTAGACGTTTTCGAGCTCACCACGGCGTAGTTTCGTACTGCAAGTCGCTGCTTTGACTGCATTCAAGTTGATCGAAAAGCGATTTTTTTACCTCTAGCATCGCTTCCTCCCGAGTGAATACTCAGGTGGAAGCGATTAATTCAAGACGACAGTTGCGGCCGAACGCGAAGAGCACAAATAGGAAAACAAATACTTTAATAACAAAAACTGGCTACGACGTGCCGTGCGGGGAAGCAAACACATGGCTTGAAGTTGGAACCGCAGTGGAGCGGCTTAATTTATTGGCTTTCAAGTAATTACGACATGAACGTTTACATTTTACTACGAGATTCATCCCCTAAGCCGTTCATACTACTCTCAAAGGTATGACATTACTGAAAAAAAAATCAACATGCTGGAAATGTTATTTATTGCATAGGTGGTTACCGAAAAAATTAGTTTATTCAAAACGGCCAGTATAAAATGCGGAAACGCAGAGCTCGGAGGCAGTGACCGGGTTAGTGTGCTATTGCATTGATGTTTGTATGTGCCGTGTGTGTTTCTGACTCTGCGCTCATTGTTATATATGTTTAGCTGATGCTAGTGGTGTGCGTAATGTATCTACATGTGTGCATATTATTAGTGCCCGAAGCGTATTGGTGGCGTGAGCAAATAACCATATTTTTGTAGCGTATATATTGGGCGGTACCTGGCGCCACCTAGCCTACCTAGCAACTTGCAATTATTATGCTTGACCCTGCCATTGGTGGCAAGCGATCTAACCTTTCACGCTTCGCCATAATTTCTTGTTACCGTGCAACAATGAGCCAAGTAGGCTGCTTCGAATTTGCTCTTTTTGAGAGCGGCTTTTGGTTTCGCGAATGGTTTACCACTCCTCCGTGATGTGCGGTTGACGAAGGAATTGTGGCTCGAGGGATAGCAAAGGTAAGACGCGGAGTGCGCGAAGTAACTGGGTACCGGCTGTCTCCGTTTAACATCGCAGTGCTGACGATGGGAAGACTGAGTGACTGCTTTCGAAACGCAAGTTTCTTTAACTGCGGGGAGAAGCTGGCCTTGAAAATAATTATAGTTTTATTTGCTGCTCCACTCGCCCCGTGCAATAGACGTAGCGTCCTCGTAAAGCCATATTGAGCTCGAATTGTTCGATTAGCGGCCGCCATAATGAGATGCAGGCGACGCAGGATCTTTGCTCTCCTGCTTTCGGGACGAAAGTTTCTCCCTTTTAAAGGAACATAGGTTACAAGAGCGTTCCTCCTTTTAGGTAGGACTATAGTGACCATTTTTCTAAGAGTGTTGGACGTTCGGGTGATAGAGACGGATTTAATTGTTACTTAGCAAATTACATCGCGCGCGAGCATGAGATACTCGCGCTACCCAGTCAGCACGACCATGGCCTCCTCTATTGGCGACGTGCGCGACCGACAAGCGTCGCTGTGATCGTGCCGGCCATGATTGGCCGAATGCTGACTATGACGTCAGGAAAGGATTTCTTATCGACGAAAATAAGATGAATCCTAAGAGCTTGAATTTTGATGGTGTTGGCAGTGTCGCTTTGAAAGGGTAACGATTTCAAGCCTCCACAATGCTCATTGCAAACACCATCGAACTTGTTGTTCGCAAGGTAATGACGTCATGAAAGGGAGCCATGGGAGGGCGCCACCAAAACTTCTCGCCGCTAATACTCACAAAGCCTGGCAGTTCGTGACGACGGAGCCATAGAGTGCCCGGTAGCAGATTTGGAGCGCGAGGATCTGGTAGCACAGAGCTTTTCCCGGGGAACCTGGATGTCAGCACACAGCTTTTGGAGCGGCGAGGACCCGAAACATGGTTTTCAAACCCGACGAGAAAAGAAGCGATAGCGCGAGGAACACGAGGAGCGCGAGCAGACATTCCATCGCTCGGGAGAAGTGTGTTTCGGCGTCTCGCCGCACCGGGGCGCCCGTCACGTGGCTCTCCTCTCATCTTTTGTCTGCCACTCTACCTTTTCAACTTCGGCGGCCGCTTCTCGTGGCAATGTGAAAGGCTTTGTCAGTATAGCGGAGGCTATGGCACGACACATGTACAGTGCTAAAATACGCATGAGAAAGAAAGGAGACTGAACTACAAGATAACGGAAACTAACGCGCAGGACGCGCAGTCGTAGGCCGGCTAAACGTTTCAAGCTCAGATAAGTCGTCAACATCAGAGTGTCGAACCGGAACCGAACCGAACCGAAAACCGGAACAGAACCGTTATTTTTAGCCGAACCGAAACTGAACCGAACCGAAATCTTCGCCGACATCTTGGAACTGAACCGGAAAAAAATATATTGGTAACCGGTTCAAAACGGTTCACGGTGATTTTTTTTATTACAAAATCAGTGCTCGAGAAGAAAAAAAAATTGGCAGCTGTATTTCTATGTAGTGATCAAATTGTCATATTCCGAATCGCAATGTATGAAAAAAATGACCGCATCTCCACGTGGTGAATGATTTTGATTGGGGCGAAGCGGCGTCCGCTCTGTTTACATCCATGTCAGAAAGAGAATGTGAGGTATGGAACGTGGTTATATACGCATTTGAGCATTTGACCGCAGCGCCCTCTCGTATATAAACGTTGAGCGAATGCATGCAAAGTTTAACGCGATCATATACGCATTTCACCGCAGCGCCCTCTCCTGTATAGACGTTGAGCGGCTACATGCAACATTTCATCCATGACATCCCCAGCTCTTGAGTTACTACACATCCTCAGAGCCCCCTACTCGTCCCGCAGTCGTGGCCGAGTGGTAAAGGCGATGGACTAGAAACCCATTGGGGTCTCCCCGCACAGGTTCGAATCCTGTCGACTGCGCAAACATTTTTTTTAAGAAAACAGATGGGATGGCAATCGATGTGAGCAGGGACGCAGGACGGACAAGGCTAGACCCTAAGGAGCTTCGCCCCTAAAATGGTGGGTTTTCGTGGCGCTTTTTTATTGACACTACGATTAATAATGTGTCACGTTGTCACGTGAGGTCATGGTGTCAAAATATGCTGCCAAATAATGTCACGTCATGTGGCCTTGTGACGTAGTCGCGTCACTCACCGCGTCAAGTCGACTTAAATTACGTTCGTCACTATAATCCGTTGCAACTCAAGAAGGTAGGGCGAGGGAAAAGAAGGCCGGGGAGGAGGAAGCAGGCTGAAGCTGGAGAGAGGAGGAGGTTTCCCTTTTTCTTCTCCAGCGTTCCGTCTGCTTCTTCCTCCCCGGCCTTCCTACCCTCGTCCTACCTTCTTAAATTGCAACGGACTATGAATGTATTAGCGTTGTTAAAACCGTGACGTCACATGCCATCACCACTTCTCACCGCAAGTCACGTGACATCGTGACGTACTCCATCCTCATGAGCCTGAGTCGAGTGCTTGGGTTCTTGACAATCAGCATCGCCAAACATTCGTGTTGGCTCGTGTTCAATCAAAGATGAGAATAGCTGAAATCTAACACCGGCGGTATACAATTAGCGTCAGATCCCATCGCCGCTTGTTCGAATAGCGAGTTGAGGAGGGAAAGCTGTTTTTTTCCCTTTATTTCTCCGGCGTCTGCCATTGAGCAGAGAGGAAAACTGATGGGTGTTTTTTCAAGCTATCAACGTCAGATATTAGCTCTTAGTGGTGTTTACTGAAAGTGCAAAATCTGTTGCATGAACCATTTTACATGTACACATCATTGAGGCAGCCAAACATGGATATCGTTGTTGCTGAACTGTCTCATGAAAGTTGCGCCCGAGAATAGAAGCATTGAAAGAACTAAATATGGCCTAATAATCTGACGATAAATAAAACTACAAGTCTGCCTTGCAGGGATACCTGAAAAGAAAAATTCTAGTGACCGTAGAGTCAGCCGCTCAAATTCTCACATTTTTTAAATTAAACTTCACAGTTTTTGGGTGCAAAATAAAATAAATGAAGTATTACTGTTAACAAGTGACACAGATATAATTTTCGAATTAACACCCCCAAACGGAGAAGGGAGTCCCTCAGAAATAAAAAAAGTATTCTCTGGAGTTGCATCGTCAAATGAAAAGGGGAGAGGAGGGGGGGGGGAAGGGGGAGTTTTAAAAACATACTGTGTTGTAAAGGTTCCTCTGCTCCGCATCTTGGGCGCAGACCAGACAGCGTGATCCGGCAAAACTATTTCGTTTGCAAAATCACCCCTGCTAGAAAGCGCGTTTTCGTGGTGCCAGACACTTGCGCCGTTCCTCATGACGCTGCACCAAGCAATAATATTTTTTTTGTGAATACATTAGTCGCATTGAACGCGAACCTTCTGCACCATGCACTGTGCACCATGGAATTTGATTTTCTAAGCAAAAAGAAATCTCTGACCACTAGCATATCGTGCGATGATGCCACGTGCAAACCATGTTAAACAGTTCAGTTTTCTGGTTAAATGTGATGTTCTCAACACAATACTCGGTTTCACATTAAAGGTGCGTTTATAGTCCAACGTAACATCGACGGGCGCGGCGTAGCGCAGCGCACACAGATACTGATTGGTCGCAGATATCGAGTTCCTGGTTGCCGGCCAATGAAAGGCGCGCGTTCTGCGCTACGCTACGTTCACTGCGCTCAACGTCGGAGTATAAACGGCCCTTAAGTGTGAGCGTAGCAGAACCTAAATGAGCGAGCTCCGGGCTTTCAGCGCTCTTGCCAAGCACGCGCGCTCCTGGAGTGCAAGCACTGTTCAGGACCACATTCTCGCGCTTGTAGTACTGTACTTGTAGCATCGGCTGCGTCTGGACTTGAAGAAATCCTGCAAAAAGTTTCTGGCCAATTTTTTTTTTAAATTTGCATTGCGTTCACTTTACTTAGCGAGAAACTTTAGCAACACATTAAACACAAAGTAAAGAAAAAAAGTCTGACGTATTTTTAACATAATAGGCGAATTATGCTCAGAATTTGGAGCACATTTTATGTTGTTGATGACGTGCTTGGTCTGAACCGATAGAGAACCTAAACGACAATAGCGTGTAACAACCATGCGCGATCTTTCTAAATGTTAGGTGTAGAGCCATTAAATAAGCTAAGCTTCAGAGTAACGACACTTGGCCATATTGTGGCTTAAAATTATGGTTGCCAGTTATCTGAAGGTTTATCTAAAATCACAGGAAATGTTTTTCCGTCCTCAACAAATGTTTAAACAGTTCGCGATAGGAAAAAACAACATTAAATGAGCTTCCTAACAGCGAATCTAATGCTGAGGAATTCGCAATTTTGAACCATGACGATCGGCAGCTGCATCTGCTCTGCACAAGCACCAAAATGGCGGCGCACACAAAAATGTTGGGGAATAGAGTGCCGATACTCTTAGCGCAGCTCATTATAGTAAGGGGGATCGGTGGCCGAGTGGGCTAGCCCACACCAGCTCGGAGCACGTGGAGCGAAAGCTCGCGTTGCAGAACCGGGAGATCCTGATCAATCTCCACCCCTGCCCGTTTCTGGATGAGCATCGTACCGGCGTGCGGTCGTGTACCATTACTGCGTGGTGCACGTTAAAGACCCCAGGCTACCGGTTGTGCTGCACTGGCTAAATTTCTCATCTACAGCGAGTGACTCGTCGAATCTTTGAAGTGGCTGACCACCAACTACACGCTGTCTAAATATCCCCCCCCTCCATTGTTATTCCTAAATGTTGGAAATTATTATCCAATTATGAAGATGAGAACGCCCCAGACATTTGCGGGTGTTCCAAGTAAAAATTTGAGTGAGAGTCACGTGCTTCAAGGGATCAGAAGGGGTCATTCTGATCCCTTTCTATCTTGTTCGCTTAGCATTCAAGCCAACGTTACTAGAACCCCTCAGTTGGGAAACTCTGACAAAGTGGCGCCAATCCTTATCCCAGTACCGAGCTAGTGGCGATCGCAACGCTGCCATTTCTCCCGCAGCGGCCACCCCGTGAACTGCACGGCTGCATCTACCGGTTCCGTCGAGTCTCGGAAGGGCCGGTGGCGCCATCTCGCAGGGCCATCTGGCATAGCCATATAAAGCAAATTCCATGTTTGAACTCATTGCTAAAGGGTGGCGCTGTTATCGTATTTAGCTTGGTGTCGGTGGACGCCCGCGGCCCAGGTTTCCAGGGAGAGTTTCCCGACTGAGTAGTTTAGTAACGTTGACTCAAGACGTCCACAGCACTGAAGGGCGCTTGAGTGCATGCCAGACACAACAGAGTGCATGCCAGGCTCATCGATGACCAGGAAGATCGGACGAACCTCTTCGAGTGTACGGAGCAGCGACCCGCAGACACAGGTGGCCAGGAGCGCACACATCTCGTCGCGCGTGGGAGGCCGCAGCAGCACGAGGCCGCAGGTGGGCGCCGACGGGCATTCGCCGTCGACAAGGAAGAGTAGGGAGGCGGCCGTCGAGCGTCAACTGTCAACTTTAATCACTGTTTGGTGTATACACGGTTAGTTCGTTTATGTGGCCAAGCACCTATACACAGAGCTGCGAGACAGAGAACTATTGTACACTAGGTGTGGAGCAAGCGAGGTTCCCGGCCACGTGGCTCGCGGTAGACCGCCGTCGTCCGCCAGGGAGAGTGGCAGAGTCGGTGCTTTGGAGAGCTCCACGCCAGCTAGCTGCGAACCTACGAGAGAGCTCTACGGAAACACGAGAGGTGCAAAGAGAGAGAGGAAGACCCGGGGAAGGGCGCACGAAAGAAACTATCACACACCGCTAATGTTACTCGTTGTATCGACCTTTTGTGTGTTCGAGGACGTGGTGTTCCTGCGGTTAACACGTGAGAGACGTAAAGAAGTGGAACCTGTGCAGGGGAGGGCCAGGGGACGTGCAGCGGTCGCGAGCCTTCGAGCTAGGCGTCTTCCCCCGGAGAAGCGGCGGTTTCCCTTACACAACTTCCGTGGGCCAGGTGCCGAGGGGGCCCAGGGCCGGGGACCCGAGGCCGCCTCGGCAGCGGCGACCACGACATGCACATCACGACGACCACTACATAAGCGGGGGCTCGCACGAGCCCCCAAGCCTAAGGGACTGCCTCCACTACGACACAGCGCGACGAGAAACGCGGAATTCGTTGTTTGAGCCGACACCATCCCACCCGCCCGCCCACCCGAAGACGCCGCGGGGACGCAGGGGCAGCGCCCGCTCCGGCTCGACCCGTCTTCTTCCCGCCCCGAGGCACTCGCAAGCACGCCGACCGGAAGGGCTCCGGGCCTCGCTGGCGGACTCCACGCGGTCCTCTCGTCGGAGCTGTGGCGCGCTACGCTACCAGCTACACACCTTGCATCCGTCTAGACACGCTGGCACTCGCGGCGCCTTGTGTACACCGACCTCACTCGGTGCCATTTCAGGCCTTGCTCCTCTCCGGATCGCGGCACAAAGCTGCCCTCTTTTGGGTCGCCTTCGAGAGTGCGCAACCTGCGCCGCGGGAAATTAGGGACCTTCGGTGTAAATACGCTCGGCTACAGGACGACTGCTCGTCGTGCCAGCAGCGATCGCACAAAATAGGCTGCCCGACGTGTCCTTACGCAGACTCCTGCCCAATTGGACTGGGAAGCGTTGAAAAGGGCCGAGTTGTTGTTGCCTGTCCGACGTTCCTTTCGCTCGCTAGTGTCTTACACAGACGCCCTCAACGTCATAAAGTGCGGCTATTTGCTTCGTTATATACTCGCCCTGCTCGAACATCAATCTACTTGACAGCCACGGTGAAGTTGCGATCACTATCCTGTTTTTAGCTTCTTTTTTTTAACACTAATGCCTAATTTATACTCTCTCTCTCTCTATATATATATATATATATATATATATATATATATATATATATATATATATATATATATATATATATACTCTAGGGTGTTTCACGAGAGGCGAGCCAAATTGTTCCTGAGAAAATACGCTTCGCACAGGAAGAAGGTGGATGTCGTACTGACCTCTGGCAAAGGGCCCATGTAGAATATTGATGACGTTCGGTTAATCAGCTTATAAATTACATTTCAGTCATTAATTTTTGTATATGAAAATTTAAAGTCATGTTTTCAATTAGAAACTTCCTCGACGTCATCAAAAACCACCAAGCACGTGCAACAATTTACGGCAAAAAAAAAAAAAATAACGCTCAATTGGGACGCGTTTGTAGGTTTCGGTTTCTGCTCGGAGCACACCTGCGCGCCAGTGGTCCTGCCCCATCGTGGCCAAAGCGTGCCAGCAACGCCTCGCCTCCCTCGTAGGAGAGAGAAAAAGTGACCCGAGCCGGTCAAATGAAACGATGTGCTGTTCGAATAAAGCCTGGTTCAGACAGAGTCGTTGGTTGCGTTCTGAGCGACCGAATCGCCGGCATCAACGACTGTGGCCGGGAGAAGTGTTCGCCGTACGCAACGTGCCAAGCAATGTAAAAAGTAGCTTCGTGAAACAATCACGAGTTGCGGTTGTCTCAGTGTTCCGGTCGTTGCTGTCGTTTTGGTTGCTGTGGACGCAACCGACACAAATGTGTAAACCAGCCTAAACATTGCAAGAAAAAACTTTGATTCTCGGGTTCGCCTCCGCCAGGCGAAGGAAGCGTGGCGGTACGCGCTAGTTGCGCGCCTTGGCCATGGGGAAGCAGGACTGCTGGAGCGGATATGCGTTTTGTTAGGGAACCGAGACTTCGAAACGAGTCCAAATTAAGTGCTTCTTCTGAGCGGCCTATATTACTGTGGATGGCTTAAATCTTGAATCATGTGGGTTGATTCTGTAGTTTCTCATGATACCCAGCAAGTTTTTAATTAAATTCATATCTTTAAATTTTTTAAGTAAAAATTTAATTGCTGAAAAGTAATTAATAACCGCATTATACAGAACGCTATTAATTTGCCCTAAATTGGCCCTTTGACAGCGACCAAAACGTCATCAACTTTTTTTTTCTTCCGTGCGATGCGTTTTTTTTTTGTAAGAATGATTTGGCTCGCGTTTCGTAAAACACCCTATATGGTATATATAGATATTGACCCTGAGAGCTTCGTTACCGTAGTTGTAACCTGGCTACTGCGTTAGATGTCCAAATGGCTTCCTTCGATTGTTTGCTCTAAGTGAACAACAACGTGCAATCGTATATACATACACTAACTCGATTAGGGCGACCTCACGAAACAGGCCCTAGCCACCTAGTTTTAGTATTTCGTAAAAACTACCAGTCGACGGTGGAGTGTTTCAGCATTAGTTTTACTCTTACATTTTTTGTTACATCGGAACAATCCCAACTCGAATTTCGCTAACGGAAAGAGGTAATGCTTGCAGAAAGAGCTAACGGTGTAGGTGTGTAGGTGAGAAAGGAGGAAAAAAAAAAGCCCAGCTAACGCCTTTTTCTTGTTTGTTTATTGAGCAGGACAGCGAGAAGGAGATGGGGTAGAGATTTGTCAGAGAACGCGGTGGACAGAAGTCGTGCGATCGCTGGTGGGAGCTGCGAGATACACGGGGATGCATCCAGGGAATCCAGTCACGGTACACTCTTCTAAAGCTCTGCGCTTTTTTTTTTTCCTTTGGGATTTTTGTTTATTTCGAAAATAGCTAGAGGCACTTGCACACGCACGAGGAAGTGTTGGTTGGTGTCATTCAAAAAAGGAAAATACAATCTAAAAAAAAACACACACATTAAAAAAAATATTTAAAACTATGCTGTCTATCTTGTCAACTTTAGAAGTCGACCGGCAAACGACATTCGGAAGTGTTCGCGTTTGCGTAGTAATGTGGGCTTCCTGTTTCGACGCTTACACGCTTATTTTTGCTGCGCTCGCATTTGAATGCCACGTTTCTTTTACAGCTCTTCTTTCTTATTTTTTGTTGAGTCAATTAATATAGTAACGGGGTGCGAGGGGGGTGAATGGAAAGAAGAACGAAGAAAGATGGCCGAATCGAGCCGTATGGCCGCGCGTCGCTGCAGCTTTTCAATTGCGGATCAAACTCTTCGCTGCGTGACTTGTAAGAGGAAACAAACAAAAAAAAACATGCGGTTTTCGTGGCTTTACAAATGGCCTATTGGGACGGGCGCGGGAAATCAAGGGATTTATTGCTGCCGTACAGAGTCACAGAAAGAAATATCAAGCGATGCTGTGCGCCAAGAGTCATGTCAACCGTCGCCCGAGGTCGGTGTCTGCTCTAAGTTAAGCTGAGGCAAATAACATCTGCCCCCAAAAATGGGCACGTTTTTTTTTGTATTTTTATTTATTTATCATGTCGGCAAACGGGCGGGTGGGTGGGAAGGGTTGAAGGGCAGGGCTTGCGAATGCCTCGGGGTTGCATCACAGGAACGCCATTCAGTCAAGAAACTTTTTTTTTTTTTCACCCTAAGGAGTTGAAAGGAGACCACAGACATTTGCCAGCTAGGACGAAGAACAAGAAAAGAAAAGCTTGGTACAAATTTGAAGAAAAGAATCCTCTAGCTTTGACGTTTTTTTCTTTTTTTTTTTTGGAGTGAGATTTTTGGTTTATGTGTGGACAAGGCCACCCCCGCCACTGCCAGTTGAGTTGTACGCGTATCGATTAGTAATCACCGTTTCACAATCGTTGCAGGAGGTACCATAATTTGCTCGATATTGATGGTCGGGCTGATAAACTTGTTTACTTTTATTGCAACCGCCAAACAAACTGCAAACCGTGCTCGAAAACTTAGTTTGCCAAACAGTTTTCAATCGCACCAGCAAAGATGTTGCAAAGAAAAAAGAAACCAAACATGTACGGCACGAGAAACAGTTTGGTTTGGAGCAAATGTTCCATCAAAACAGTAACAAGCCCACTTCCTTGTTTTTTGTCCCAGAAAGCACACAAAGCCTGTTGAGAAACAACCAAGCTCGACCCTGAAAGCTTTCCCTGCCGTTTTGGTCTTGGCAGCCATATTCCCTCCCAATTGAGCAACGGACTGGCAGCCAGCAATTTTGCCAGCGCGCCGCCAGTCGGGGCCGTTCCTGCGCGAGGGCCGACGGGGTTCGGGGGAGGGGGCGCACTCGAGGGTCGAGCCCCGAGCGGCGCCGCTACCCTGGCGTCGTTCAGTCCGGCGAAACGACATGCGGTGGCCTTTCGCAGCCGACGCGGCAGGACCCCACAGCAAGACGGGTGCCCCGCAGAGGGGACACTTGGGGGCGCGCTCCGCTGCTTCCTGAGCGGCCGCACTTTTATTCCTCGCGAAACCGCGACAGCAGTGGCAGCAGCAACAGCGGCCCCTGTTAGGACCAGTCGTCGGGGGCTCTGGGGGCAGCGCGGGCATCCCGGCACCTCTGGCGGCACCGTGTACTGAGCAACCCTTCTTTCGTGACGGCGCCAGTGAGGTAAGCGCCGGGAGTTTTGTGGGTGAGCGCTGTTTCGGGCGACGGGGACGAGGCCCCACGGCCCCCAGAGCCCCCGAAGCAGCGAGAAGAGCGCCGAGGAAGAGACAAGTTCCGTCTTTGGACGCTCTCGCAAGTCGGCTACATGACTCGAAAAATAGAGTATACTAGAGCAATATGGGTCTGCGAGGCACGCTTAAACGGCAGTCAGTTCGCGGAAGTGTCGGTCTTGCAGAGTTTCGGCCGTGGGGCCGAGCAGCGGCCGGGGAGAGGCCCCGGAGAGCGTTTCGCGGCCCCAATGTCAGCTTTGCGTCGGGTCTTGTGGTTGTCGTCTTTCCTGCGGAGGCGGCGCAGCTCTACGCCGTGCTTGCATAGCTGGACCCTCACTGCAGGACGCACTTGCCTTCGATGCTCGATTTCAACTCGTTCACTTGGGTCTCGATGGTGTTCCTCAACCCTGCGACAGAGCAAAAGCCGCACACAGGCACACCGCGGCACGCCCGCTGTTAGTCGCCGAACGCTGTAGGGATGCTCACTGTAGCGAACGACGTCCAACGAACCACCACGTGTCCTCGAACAATGTCAAAGCGAATGGCGGAGGCCCTTTGAAAGATGCGACAACCGAGAGGAGTTCCAGAAAGCAAGGCCAAATATCGGCACGATGTCATGTAATATGCGCGAGCGTAGCGAGCGACATTGTTGTCTGTCAGAACGCTCCAAGTTAACAGTTTAATTTAGACAAACTGGCGATTAAACTACGAAAACGGTCGATTACGCACCTTTGCTGATGCGCATCTCGAGGGGCATGATATATCTGCGAGGCCAGCGAGCGCTCGCAGGCTATACCAGTGGCAGCGGTTTATCTGTCGAATTCGTTTCCAAAAGATGTGTGCAAAAGCAGACACATTCGCTGAGACACCATTCGATGAGACACTGGTTCGACGAAACGACCGTCTTCGATGAAAGGGCGCTCGCTATGATGACACGGACCGAGCATGCAGTACGTGGACAAGCATGGTGTTCGGGAAAAGAGCATCGCAAGCGAGTGTCTGCCGGATGCAGGACTCGCCCGGAGGCAGGGGTCAGTGCGAGCTGCTCCTTCAACTGCCAAACCAGAGAGCGTCCCGCGAGTGCAACCTTTGTGGATCCTTTCTGACGTCACGTCAAAAAGGATTCATCTGTCAAGTGGCGCAGTAAACCTGCCAGGAGCCGTGCAAATATACTTTCACTCAGTCGTTTCAGTACCAGTCAGTCACCAGAAAGCGAGTTTCCTGAATTACGTTAAGAGCCGGATATCGCACGTCGCTCTCACTATACTACAGCTACATGTACCATCGCAGCTCACCAAGTTCACGTCTGGGTTAATCTGGTCGCGTACTTTGAAAGGAGCAACACTGTGTAACGAAGTAATGGATAGAACTGTCCACATCCTGTTGATTGTTCACATGTGTTCACGTCTCACTGCTCTGCTTTCAACTATCATTCGAGAGCATCGCAACTCCGGTGATCCTGATGACTGAAACATGATTAAATAAAGTTTAGGAAGCGCCCAATAATTGAGAACCTTCAGCTTTATAAAGGAGGATGACTTACGGGACAAACACGAACACTCTCGCTGATGGTGAACTGCACGAATACGAACTGGTTCTAGACTAGTACAGGCATGACCCAAAACCGTCACTGATGCCGACAGTCGTTACTGGGGCGGCTCAAAGTGACTGGCGTGTGTTTTAAACCGCAGCCCAGGGGGCAGAGACGAGGGCGGGCGCGGGCAGGGGACACGACTGCGTGACTCACTTGTGAGGTCGTCCTGTTCTGCTGCCTCGTTTTCCGCGGCGATCTCTTCGGGTGTCTTTTTTCGCCGATTGAGACTGCCAGCGGCAAAATCATCCACTTCAGCAGGCTTCTCCTCCTCTTTCTTCTTAATACCGTACTGTAGAGGCAGGGAGAGAAGGAGAGGGAATACGTTGAAGGCAACCACCTTACTCTGCACGTTTGCTGAGCTCACCACTGCCCAGGTCGCTTGCATGCAACCCTATCGAACTGTCGCGCAAGTTAGGAGGCACTCCTCCTGTTCGGATGCAATCAATTGGCTTTATTTTCTTGTACAATATATGAAACTATGGTGCCAACGTTACAATGCCCAACTGGGTGTGTTTGTAATGGAATCGGTGTTTCAGTCTGATTATTCGAATACTTTCACATGTTTCGTCGGGGAATTAAAGGCTACTTCGAGATTAAACAATTTACTGTTAATTTGTTTCTGGGTAAAAAAAACAAGAACAAAAACCAATAACTCGTTAACACGCAACATTTTGAAATATAAACAAATTTTATGGAGTTCGTGCTGTTGCGCCAGATTTGATCCGTAGCTTTATAGAATCGGGTGCAATATGCCTGTCTAAATGGCTACCGTTTTAAGCCTTAATTATTCACGTATGATGGGGGGGGGGGGGGGGAAGCCGCAGCACGGTGCGACTCTTATCTTCTCTAAAGCCGCGGTCAACAAAAAGCACGGTGTTCGCGGCATACAAGAGGACATAATTATCGGCGGACAGGCGTCAAGCATCTTGCAACCTGTTTGTTTCGCACGCTTCGAACATGGCTGCAGGCAGCTTTTGTATGACCAGTGTGGCAGGATACGAGGAAGACCTCAGACAGTACGGTCTGCGGACTGTGGTCTGTGTGAGGTGTGAAAGCGGCCTGGCCGTGGCGTAAAGCACTTGCTTGTAACACGTGCTTCGCTCGCTCGCAAAAATATATATGGTTGTCATCACTTGTAAGAAAAGTGGAGCGTTAATTGTATGAAGGGGCTCTGATTTTCTCCGTTCCGGTACGTCTTCTTCACGGAGATGCCGTTGTGGCGGAAATAGCGGAACGGCGATCGCATCTAACTCGGCGCTGCTTGGCGTTGTGTTACCACTGCCTTTGCCACGTGAGAAAGGGGCAGTGGTCTTTGGGAGTAGCACTCAGCGTAATTTGAGCCACGAATAGTACAGGATACCATGACCAAGAAGAACCGATGGAAATCAGAAATTATAGCGTGCTTAAAATTAGGTGCAAAGATTTTCGGACTTTGGCCAATTCATTCCAGGAATTGGAAAACCATTTCTTCTACCGTGCGCTAATTTAAAAAAAAGAAGAAAACTTGGCGTACCGTGTACCCCTCAACTCACACCGTCTTTCGAGTGAGGTGCGCCGTGACGTCCCCGGGAGTATACTCCGTTAGGTTCTCTCTTCAGGGCCCCAGTCCTCCCTCTGCCATTGTTCACTTTTCAAGGTTCGATTCGGCTCGTATAGAACACCGCAGCCGCTTAGCATCGCCGAAGGTCCAGGCGAGCGATTGAGACAAGACACGCGGTTCACCACGGGAAACATGGGGAGGGAAGTGGCGGCGAGGGAATGGTTTTGTTGACTTCCGAAGGGGAGCTGTGTATTCCCAATGACGTGACATCGTAGTTCCAATGACCGTCACACGCGGCTGCGGATCGGGGGAAAAATGATTACGCAGCGGAATCGCAGGTCTTGTCTTCCAGCTGGTATTGTTTGAAGGCGTAGCGCCTCGATCCTCCGACGGCGAAGTCAGGGGCCATCACGCCCCGAGCGAGTACACGATTCACTCTCCTCCACTTTCCTAACTATTTCTTGCCAACAACAGCAACAACAACCTCCGATTGAGACTGCCTAGCCTTTTTTTGCTTTTATTTTTGTGGCGCAAGAAATGATAACGCATTCAAAATAACGAGCGAACGCGAGTGTCGCTGTCGTCGCGGCGTCCCAACTTCCGGCTGCTGTAGCTTCCGTGGACTGTCAAATGGAGAGCGACCTGCAGCAAAACAGGCGTCTGTCACATCCACCACAGCTGCTGGGACACCGCCAGGATTGCGGCCGGCGACCACGTGACACTTGTATGACGTCATCAGGCGGAAATAGAGGGACCACTTTTTAGGACGCCGTCAACATATCAGTCCGGGACGGGCTCCAGCAGGCGTCATAGTTCCAAGGAGCAGCGATGCAGACGCCGCAGCCTCCCTCCGCGGTCTTGGCCCTTGAAACTAATCAGAGCTCACCGATGTAGATGAGGTGAGGGAGAGCGGGCGACCGTCGATCCGACGAGTCCGTCTTGGTACGCGGGGCACGGCCTCGGGATCGTCCCACCGGCGCGATCGAAACACGGCGCGCTCCGCCGCCAATCGGACTGTCCCAACGGAGAGGACAGGGAAACGGGGGAAAAGAGGGGAGCGGGGCTGCCGCTGGCTGGCTGCAACCAAGTTTTGCCAAAGAGCGACCCAGAGACGCAGTGAAGCGCTTCGACCGCTTTCACACCTCCGCCCAGCAGCCGCAGTCTGCGCACGTTGTGTACATACACCCCGCAGCTGGGACGGATCCCGCGTCGCGAAATAGCGGCGTCCTTGTGTGACTGGACTTGGGACTCTGACTTGATTGCTTCCAACGCGACACCCAACGAGCAGGGGAGTGCGCCGCGCACGTATCAACCAGAGACTCCAGAGCGTACAAATAGGCTTCCTGATTCTCGTTGCTCTTACGGTCGACACAACTGAGGTTAGTTTATGAGGTATGCTGCAGTCGTTGATAGCTGAAACATGGCAGTGCGGGGAAAACTACGGCTGCGTCGGTCGCTTTGTAACATGTGGCCGATTGTTCCGAGGGCTGATGTTACGATCTTGTAGGCGGCTCTGTGATCATGAGACGATGGTGAAGTAGATCGCGATGTTAAATACAGCATTAAATTTGACAATATTGTGAAAATCTTTTAAAAGCGTACATGCCTTTTTTGTTGTTATATTTTGTCGTTTTTTAGTAATAAAAATCACCGTAAAAAAGAAAAAAAGTATTTTGGGAATTTTGGGTTTTAGAAAGCTCAAAGCAGACGCGCCTCAGAAATAAAACACAAAGAAAAGCACATCAACGCAGATGCTTCGTCACGGGAGCCGTGAAGCCGGCGGGGGCGCCGCGTCTGCGCAGTGGTGGAGCATGATGTCATTGCCGGACTATAATGTTTTCGCACTCCTACACGTAAGCAGTGTTAAATGTCTTCGGCGTGTTTTCTTTTCCTTCGTTTTTCTGCTTGCGTCGCAAAACGTCGCACAAAAAACGCAAAAGCACTTCGTGCTTGACGTTTACGCGTTTTTCAAGCTCTAACCAATTCTTGTTCGTAAGACGAGCGATGTCTTCAGCCAGGAGAAGGGGCAACGACTCGGCGACGTTATCGTGCGAATCAGCTTGGTGGTCGGGCGTGTCGTACGGAATAAATCTCAATTGTTTTCATCGGTAAACGATTTCTCTTTCGAAGCTAGACATTCCCCGGTACTGCGGACAACAGTTCTAAAGTATAGGTCCCACGCCCGTCGACCGCCGCCATCGCTCAGTATGCTTCGTTCAGCCGTTCAGCCCACGACTCCCGCGATACGACGCCATGTTGAGATTTACGCAGAGAATGCACAGAGTGCTTCCGATTCTCTGTGGAACTTTTTTTTTCTTCTGATCAACGCATTTGCAATTTTTTAGGAGTCACACAAATTGGGTGTCATATTCTTTTTTCTATTTTTAATATTGAACGTGTGCCTTCCTTCACCCACGACTTCGATTATATGTGGTGTGTGTGTCTAAACCATAGAGAACGGCACGTGACCACGGAGAAGAGAGTGAGCGCGATTTAAACAGACCAGTTCTCGAGCGGCGGTTTTCAGGCGGAAAGAAAACAAATTTCGAGTCGCAAATCGTGTTCTGGAAGTTAAGCTCTCATGTGTCAAAAACACACAAACACAAAAAAAAAAAATTGGCAAGCATAAGCACGCTGTCAGTGTCCCCTTAAGCTAAAACGAAATATAGCAATGCGTCGCAAATGAAGTAAAGGAGAAAGGTACCCATTGTGACTGTGAACATGTGACAAACGAATGAACAATGCTGGGGCGGTGAGCCTTGGAACATCGTTCATGTTCTACGAATTAAACTTTAAAACCTAAAAAAAAAACACTCCCCCTTCTAAAATATATAGTAAACACGCTATTTGTAAGGCAAAACACTGCGACTGTTGAAGTGTGACGTCGGAACCGCTAAGGTGTCATTTCGGAGCAGATGGACTGAGTGAACGGTAAAGGTGTGAGGGCGCACCATGAAGTCCGCACAGGCGTTTTGGAACTAATGACGGTGTATTAAGTACAGAGCATTTTGTGAGCCTGTTAGACAACTTTATTGGACGCAATCTAGAACTGCCTTGTGGTAATTGAAGAACACTTCGAAAATCGCGCGCCCAAGTTTTTGGAATCCAGGGAACGACGAAACTGCATGTGTATGCATGAACCGTTCCCTGTCGTTGGTTTGGCTGCCTGAACGTCTTATGCAGTCATTGGACACAAACTAACACCGCCTTGACGTCACTGAAGAACAAAACGAAATTCGTGCACTCAAGTTTCAAGCGTGTAGCTCCGCCTCATTTCACGGCCGTGGTTTAGCCGGCTTAATATCCATCTCTACCCGTTTTCTCCTCAAGAGAAAAGCAAGTTTTGCGTATTGTTCATACGCGGCGCGAAGTAGTTCTTACGAGATTTGGGTGACGGAGGAAAAATATATGATTTTGGCGTTTGGAACGTGTACGTCTTGATAAGATAACATACAGCTAATCTAAAATGCACCTACATATATCTTAATTATCCACATAAAGGAGGAAATTAGTAATGCTTCGCGAGGAGCCGGACTTTTTTACTCTGATTCTTGAGGTGAAAACGGGTATAGCTTTATTCATTTTATTGCGCGAGAACCTTGGTGGCATAATTAGCAAGAACGCTTTGTTTTTATAGTTTCCATTATTAGCAGTCTCATGTTTATGTTTCTACGTGCCGTCATGGCGCCACGTTGTCACGTGACCTCTGAACGTCACGTGACGTCATGACATCACATGACTCAGGAAGTAATATGACGTCATTAAGTGGCGTGGCGTCACTGTGCAAGGTGACTTGACATAAGAATGTCACGTCATGGTGTCAGCCGACGCCAGGTGACGGGTGACGTGATGCGCGGCGTGACTTCCGAGTCGTGTCCAGCGGCGTGACGTCAATTTGGCCTCTTTTGATGGAGTGCCGAAAATGGCCCGCGTCGATATGGAGCGCGGTCGACGGCGCGAAACCCGCGAAGTGTCACACTCTCTGCTATCGCAGTAATGAAAGAAATCCATGATAGCATCCAAGAATTGCTAGCTTCGCAGGCAGGCGACCTGCGCGGCGCATTACGTTCGATTCTCGCCTGGCCTGGCGGGAAAACGCACTCGGATGTGACACCGGCTACGCTCGACCCTCGTCATCTCGAGTGACCGTCGAAATCGGCACTTAATAATGCAGGGACGCCAGATGGCGCACGCACCACCGACGATGTTCGCAACCACGTACGGCCGTTTTTCCGTCTCACCCCTTCTTCTCGTGACTCGGATCTTGTTACGCCGCATATAAGGCAGCATGATGAAAGCGGGAACGAAACAACGCCGACATTAGAAGCAGTGAGGAAAATGCCATGTTTCCCATTGACCCGAACCCCGAGGCGGCCACGAGGCAGTGCTTCGGCGACGCTCTCCCCGCTCGAACCTGGAGCGCGGCGAGACGCGAGAGCACGGCTCCCCGAAAAATAGATGCACGTGGCCAGGGAACGGACACTTGGAGTCTCTGGCGCGCATCGCCCGGCGGCGATGCTTTGTCCGCTTCGCTAACAATGGGGGAGGGCCTGCGTCACGTACTCGCTGGAAGCGCTCTGCAACGCCGTCCCGCGCTGCGTTCATAACTGACACCCGGCCGGCAAGAACGGCGCACGCGGTTGTTCGTATACCAACGCGCGTGACGGCTCCGCTGCGTGCGCACGACTCTTTCGGCGAACCGATGCGACGTTTTCCGGCCGCATTCGGTCGCTTCCGAATGTTTTTCGGGGTCCCACGTTTTGGCGAATCTAGCTCTCGCCCCTGGAAAGTACGCATGGATTATAACGAAGTCTACCAGACCTTACCCGTCCGAAGGAAGGACGCAATATAACCCTTTCGAAGGTCACGTGCCGATTATTCGAAGGCCACTGCACAATGGCGGAACAACTGGCATCGTTGAACATGCAAGTCATTCCATATGATAGCGAACGTCGAGCGCGGCCAGCGTTAGCAGCCGACGAACCAATCACACAGCGTCGAAAGTGCAACGTCACTGCGCTCATAACCTCTTTCTGCGAGTGTGTTTTTGGTTTCTAATCCAACCAAACGCCATGACGTTGCGGTTTTAGTCCGCCATTGTGCAGGGATTGCGCAGCTGCCAACAGATGGCAGTCTTTCGAAAGGGGTCTATACAACTGTATGCAACCATCGGAAGCGTCCTGATGTGGCTGGAAAAACGACAAACTTGTACAGAACGGATCCGTCGCGGGCGTGTTGGCGTGGACAGCTCTTTGAGGCCCGTTCAAACAGTAGCCTTTAAACTGCGCTTGGCCTGCTTCTCTGGGGCTTGCGTTCAGATACGACTACGCGGCCAGGCGTTTGGCGTCTTGCGATTTCCGTAACTCGCGGTCATATACCTGAGACGCAGTTAAACGCAATCAAACGCGGAACTGTGAACAGGCATTTTGGTGTTTGTTTTGATAAGATTGAGACGTGATATTCGGGATCAATGATGGGATCCTATATGTCCACCTTTTATCACTAAAGCTAGCGAAGCTGCGGCAAATCTGCCGGAAGTCAGTGGGTCAGCGAGTTGCGCATGGGATATTAATTGAAATTTTAGGCTTCCATGGTTGTTGTTTCTCATGGCAGAGGGAATTATGAATGGGCCACGTGTAGATGAGCTTTAATTACTGCGAGTCGATGATGGGTGCAAGGGCAAGAAAAGCCCACTTTGAATAGAAGCAAAAAAAAAAAATGTTGCGCTCTTGTGGTTTATTTTATTCCTTTCAGTTTTCTACGATTCATTTTTTTTTTCAAAATACAGGTACAAAATAATGTTAAGAAACCACGTTATTGTTTAAACTTGCATTCAATTTGTTCCTCGATTTTTGTTTTCTGGTCGGGAGGTCTGACAGGGCGGTCGCTAGAACGGCTGAATTTATATTTGACTCTGTTTGTCGTGCTTTGAATCTTCCTGCTATCTTTCGATTTGTTCATTTTTCAATCTCCAGGATAGGTTCAGCGGGAGCAATGGCGGCCTTCTTTTCGTTATAATAGGTGTGTGTCTGTCTTCTTGTTTATCGGTTTGCCCACCTAGGAAGAATGTCACAACTGAAAAGTGAGATGAAAGACGATCTAGAGATCCTCCTCGCGATATGTTTGCTAAAGGAAGAGAAACTCGGTGGAATCAGACAGAGGAAAAAAAAGGCTATCACGTTCGTCCAAAAATGTGGGCCACGTAAAACAAAAAAAACAAGAAGAAGCTTTTAAGCTGTGTAGAAATGTTTACTAAAGCAAATACCGACGAAGAGATAGTACACGTCCCACCAGAATTTTCGCAGGGTCGCGAAGACTTTGGGTACCTATTTCTCCGCTTAAAATATAAAACACGCGCAAACAAGACAGACACTATTTTCTCTGGCCGATGTTGCAGGGGAGCGTCGGTCAAAAAGAAGAAAGAAAGTTCGTAGATGAAAATGCGGAGACTTTGCGAACGACACGTGGGAGAGCAAACAGAATAAATGTAAAGTGCGAGAAAATAACAACACAACTACGGTCGAGAAAATAACAAAACAACTACGAAGTCCTACAGAAATAGGCTTTCATGCGGTATAACTGCCACTCCAACTAAATCTGGCATGCCGATGGTCCGAGTACCGTGATCTCCTTCGGCTTTTCAGTCTAAAACGGACTGCATGTATACACTCGATAACGCGACCTATGTCTGCGCACACGTTAACTGCTCGGAGTTTTGTAAGGGACGATTCGCTATACAAAGCCAGGAGGGCGAGGAAAAAACGAAGACGGGCTGGCTCAAAACTACACAAAATGAGAAGGAAAAAGAAAAAAAATCATTGCCAAGGGGAGTTTGTGGAGGCCCGAAGAGCGAGGACTCTCAGTAATAAGCTCTTCTGCGCCGCGGTCGGACACTCGGAGCTCGTTACGGGTGCCGCGGAAAAGGCCTCCCGACTCTCCCCAATCTTTTTAACGAGACGCCGCTCCCCAAACCAGCGGTCCGAATCCGCCAGACTCTGCGAGGCACTGGCGCCGTGGTCCGCATTCTTTGGTGCGTATACTCTCGGCGCCCGGTCGCCCCGTGTGCCAGCGGAGCTTCGATGCCCAATAGGCGGCACGTCTCGTCCGCGCGCCGCTTCTGTATACCCCCCCCCCTTTCCTGTCAAATTATTTAATGGTACGCCCTCCAACGTTAATACTTCATTCCACGAGAGAACAATGCGGACCGCGCAGGCCGAGCGAAACAGGCGCTCACTTGCGGCACACGCAATAATTAAATAAAAAATAAATAAAAAAAAACGGAAACAAGTATACATATCCGCATACATAAATAAAAGAACACCACCCCAAAGCCGTCGTTTTAATAAGCGAGATTATTAAAGTTCTAAAAAATCCAAAGTCGGGTTTGAGCCATCACAGCGAGGTATAGCGCAACTTCGGAGACGCATAATCTATATCTTTGCATTTATGTATACAGCAGTGGGGATTAGATTTTTCACGGAGATCGTGTTGGAGGAGGGGGGAGGACGCTCTTTGGTCGATCGAAGCGTCTTCCCCGCAGAAAGAATGAATGAGAATCTGTAGCCGCGTTCTGGGTTCCGGGCGGGGCAAGCGAAGCGTGCGACCAGTGTGCGCTGCTTCGGAACGCTGCGCACTTCCTTTTTTTCTTTTACGTCTCGTTAAACGATGATTTTTCTTTTTGTCTTTTTTTTTCCAGTTTTTTGTCTTTAATATTGGGGGTGGGAGGCGGGCGCAAAGAGTTAGGTGTTGCAGACGCAAAGGACGACGGGGCCAAACTCGAGCGAGAGGCTGCGGCGATAAGGGACGCACTGCGGCGGAGCGAGGCAACGGGGGGCGCCTGGGTCGCTGCTGGGAAACAAACAGCGTCAAAGAAACGACGCCGGGGAAGGGAACAAAAATCACGTTGCGACTTTGGAATGCAGAATCGATACCCGACTGCTATTCCTGGCTGGATACAGGGTTTGGCGACATCCTGCCACTCATATCGCCCGAAAAGGACAATCGGGGAGAAGCGAAACGAACGCGAAGGAAGGAGCGCGGGGGCACCGGGAGAAGCGAGACAGCTCGGGGAACCGAAAATGAAGGCCCGGAGAGCGCGGGGCTTCGCGGCGATATCCGCCAACCTGACACCGAGCTCGGCGACTGAAAAAAAAAAAAAAAGAGAAAAGGCATTGAGGAGCGCCTCACCGAGCTGAAGCGAAAAGCCAGGTAGGTAAGTTTCGCCCCGCGGGATTTATTTAGTTCTAGACTCGTGGGACTATCCCGATCTACTTGACGCGGAACACCGGAAAAGGAGTTAAAAGACTGGCAGGACAGGGTAACGATTAGAAGTGAATCAGAAGACCTGTAAGCGGCCTAGATAAAATATTTACGACGCGGGCGAGGCCCAAAAGAAGAAATAAAAATAAATAAGGAAAAGGGGGGGGGGTGCAGCAAGTGGAGGAGGGTAATGATCATTTAAACGTCACGCCAAGAATGTGCTATACATTTGTGGGACACAACGTTTCCTTGCGACGGTCTTGGCCAACCACCAAGAAGGAGCCAATTGACAACGTCACCCCATAGAAGCGGTTTCCCAAACTATGCGACAACTCTGCTCTCGACCGCAGGAAGCTTCCAGAATTATTATTTCGCGTTTCGGCATGACGTAGTCGATATGTCCCCAGCACACGCTTCGCATCATGAACCGTCAACGCCGTCAGGCTTGAACCGCCAAAGAAGGGCCGCGGCTTCGATTTTTAACGGAGAAAAAGGTGAGCGCTCCAACTGGCCTCAGCCTCACCGCTCATCGCCGCGCAAGATGTCCGCTGATTGTGACGATGCTTCTGGGGCACAGCATAAAAGGTTTGGGGAAAAAAGAAACCAGCTCCACGCGAAACGAATTTTACTACTCGAAATCAACTTAGTCGCAACGGAGCAGTCCCCAATTATTCGTCCTGCGCAGTTGTCGGTTTTATAACGGTTATCGAGCGGTCCCTCCAATGCCCGTGACGAACAGTGAGAACAAAAACAGCTACATTTCTCATCGATTGAGTTCACCGGTCGAGCCGTTCTTTCGGGCGTTTCAATTAGGACCACAGGCGCACCCTCTCGCCCGACGTGCAGAACCGAATTTACCACCGACAGTTTTCTCCATCGACAACTCGTCGAGCAACAGCTTTAATAAGCTTATTTGTTTGGTCGTCTCTCGGCTCATTAAGCGTAGATATATAAAGAGGTCATAGATGTTATGCTTGGAGATATTGGTAATCTTAAAAGTGGCTACTACGTAACAAGAGACAGAGCGAGAGGGAGAGGTCGGACAGTTTACACCGAAAACCCCGCCGTCAATCAGCAGTTTCCTCGGGATGTTGGACACTCGGCAAGAAAGTCGGCAAGATCTCCGACCGCCGCGATTGGCCAGCACCGCGCTTGACCTGTCGCGGTGGTCAAAGATTTCTCCGACTTCCTCGCTGAGTGTCAACATAGAGCTCATTTCTGTTTAAAACACCCGAGACTGTGGGTGAAAAAGCTCGAAACAACCGAAAGTAGAAGTGGGGGCGGGGGGGGGGGAGGAGGGAGAAGTCAGTTAGACGACGTCTTAACCCAATCCCAGGTGTTTTCAACAAAATGGTAAACCAGCTCGCCTGCGCCCTCACTGCGATTTCGTTAACAGAGCTCCTGGCAGACGGGAGAGACGAAAGGTGGCAAGGAACGACGCGAGGACGTGGGGCTAAATAGAAATCCCATTTAATCACCCTTATTGAGCAGTAAATGAATAGAAAAATAACTTAGCAATTTGATTCTAGCTCCTCGGCGAAATTGAGGCACGCCCGTTTTACGGACATCCAACCAATACTAAAGAAACAAACAGAAAACTGAATACCAATCGACTCGTGCAGACGATTAACTATTGAGACCTTCCTTCTTACGAGGTTTCATATGAAGGAGTCGATAATGTCTCATTGGAACGTGTTATATACTATTCAAGTTAGTACAGTGTCCAGGGGAAAAGGATTGCCCGACAAAATGTCATTAATTTCTGCCCATACCACTGCGCATACTCTGCGAGGGGGCGTCCAAAATTCACATATTTTCAACAAGTGTCCGCTTGCGTGCCATTTTGGCGTTGCTGCGCCATGACAGGCCCGCACTGAGGGTTAATGCAAATGACTGGTGAAGCACATGATATAGGGAAAGGGGGGGGGGCGAAATAAGACTAATCATAACCGTTGTCCGTTCCCGCCGACAAAGAAAACGAAGGCAACGTAGCTCTTACTTTACTGCTGAGGCACGGAAAGAGCTCACTAACCCCTTTCGCTCTTTTTCGCATAAGGAAGCGCCAGCGCGGAAAGCCTGAAACTCTAGCGGCTTAGTGTTTAGAACGTCGGCTTATGCTACTCATGAGGCTTGAAGAATGGAAGTGTTTAAGGGGTGATGCACCCTAACACCACCGCCTGAAACATACGTAGCGTATATGGTGCGCGAACGTCGCAAAATAAATAGAAAAACTAGCGCAGCCTCGAAGTGGACCAGGGCCAGCCTGGTAGAACATGACAGACTCAAACCACGAGACTAAAGAGAACGAGGGACGACACGACACACGAGTCTCAAACTGTTCCGTGCCGTCCCTCGTTTTCCCTCGGGGTTTTTGGTCTATCACGTTCGACCATCACCAGCTCATTTGCGCCCTTTCTGTTCATTAGCCTTGCAGGTGACAAGAGTGAGTTCGTGTACATAAAGTCATGAACTCCCTTTTATCACAGTGCGGTGGAAGCTACGCGCTCGCCAGACCAATGAACCGCATCTCTATCATCATCTGACCCCGCTCTCTGCGCGTGCGCGAGAACGTGATCACGTGACGAAAGATAGACGTACGACTGACGCGACGAGTGCATAGCTTCCACCGCACTGCCGGCTTAGGAGTGAACGGAGTACAGAGGAGAAAAAAGTAGTAGAAGCTCTTCGTCTCACCACTGGCACGAATCTTGTATCGATATTTGTAATTTATTGAAATGTATAAGCATCCCCTCCTCGCAATCGTGCCTTTTAGGCGCTGCGAGGTAACCTGAAGAAATAAATAAATCCTTCCATACTACGTTCACATCTAAGCAAGTGCTCGTTAGACCAGTCAGACATCAGTCTTTTGCCTTGTGATCACGCTCCCGCCCTTACCAAAAATATTTCGGACAGTCTATAGATACCCTATCCGCATTTTTACGACTCTTTCAACTTCCCATCCACTCACGTCGCATCGACAATTTTCAATAGGCTTTCTATAGAATTTCTTTCAACCGAAGTCTATAGAGTACAGACGATAGAAATGCTATAGAATGTCTATCACCACGTGTCACTAGAATTTCTGCCATCATATTTCTATATAATGTCTATAGACTAGACTCGATGGAATAACAAGATGCAGTCCGGAGAAGCGACATCACACCCAGTTGGAGCCTCCTTGCGGAGGCTGCTTTTTTCGAGTGTGTCAAGTAATTATCGCCTTCTGCAATGCTTTATAGTTAAAGATACTGTTAACCAACCCTTATAAACCAGATTTCGTATAAATGATGTGCGAAAAAAAGCAACATACTTGTAATCTTTTTATCTTCTGGGCTGGTCCTCGTTCAGGTGATTGTCTTTGAAGTGCAGGGTATAAATAGCGGTGGAACAGACAACACTACTGAATTACTAGTGTTGCTCTGTGGTGTGCGTATTTGTGATGTCTGCGTATGTGCACACGGCAAGTGGCGAGTGCATGTTTCCATGAACGTATCGTGACAAACCTAAAATCAGTGTTGTAGCCGTTCCCCCCAAAAAAGTAACGAATTACGTTACTCGTTCCTTGCAAATAAAAAGAAGGCGCTACCGACCTATACTACATCAAAATAAGAGGAACGCTTTACCGTTACCGTTACCGATAAATTGTAATGAACGTTACTTTTACGTTACTTTTTCAATTATGAATTAACTCGTTTTACTGTTTTAACGGTACAGGTATGCATAAGCGCCATATTTCAAGAAACATTATGTTCATGCAGAAACTGAACATAATTACTTTATCTTCTTTATGGTTTCACGTAAATACTCAAGAGAAAAAACCCGAAGAAAAACGCATTAAGAACTCAAAACTTCACATCTTGGCGCCTAAAAACAAGAAGATTTAACGAGGAACGTAACTACGTTACCCGTTATTTGAAATAAGGAACGAAAGTACTTTAGCCGTTACCGTTTTGAAAAAGAAACGAGTACTTTACTACGTTACCGAAAAAGTAACGCGTTACCGGTAACGCCGTTACTTGTAACGAGTTAGCGCCAACACTGCCTAAAATTAATATCCAGAATTTTTTGCTTGCGGCGAAATACTGATTTGTTGGTAGAAGGGGGATAGAAACGTTGCTAAAATCTCTGTTTTCCATAAAATTTCCATACAATTTCCACACAGTGTCTATCCAATCTCTATACACTATGTTCCATGGAAAGTCTACAGAAGAAAAAAACGTCCAAAAGCTATAGACAGTGGATAGAAGAGTGGATATATTTTCTTTGGAATATTTATAACCTCCATACACTATTTTCTATAAAAGTTCTGTATAAAGGGGATAAATATTTTTGTAAGAGCGCCCATATGCACGTGCAGGGAGGTCACGTTAGGTGATGACAGGGAGGCTGTTGATTGGTCCGGCGAAAGCGCAGCTCCCACCGCACTGTCAGCTTAGGGGTCAACGGAGTACGGCTGACACGGGCGTGGAAAGGGCAAGGAAACAAGGAAAAAGAAAAGTAAAAAAGGAAGAAAAAAAAAAAGGGGGGGGGGGTTGTACATGATGCCTGGTGAACAATGTTGCGACACTTGCAGCCTCTTCTCGCTTTTTGGGGTTCCCTCTTTTGAGCCTCATTTCGACGAAAGCGCCACCTAGAAGGCTCCTAGGAGCCGGCACGTTGTCGTTATATTCTTGGATAGAGGAGCATGATGCCCTTTTAAACATAAAGCATCAGTGGACGAACAAAGTTACGTAAAAATTACTCTTTAAATATATATATATATATATTATTTTTTTTTTTCAAGAATGCCTTAATAATCATTTAGGAAATGAAGCTACTATTCGAAAATTAGACAAAACACCCTGCCCTCTCAGATGAACTACGTTCCACATCTTCGCGGATTGATTGATTAAATACAAAACTTTGAATCAAGCACTCCATCAATCCATCTTCGTTAATTCCTAGCAACACGTCGTCTAGGGACTGGCGGCCATTGAGCAACAGTTGGTCGCCCACCTGGGTAGTTCTTGCGAAGGGTCGCTTCTAAAATTGCGTGGGCACTTGCGAGCTAAACACACTATGTAGCAGACGCCGAGCAATTAAAAGCGACAGAGAAACAAAGTTGTCACAATAAATGTGACCGCGTTCCTATGCCCCTGCGAGAATCCTGCGGGACAGCTGGTAGAGGAGTTGGTGCTGGCTCCGAAGTGCGCAGTGCCGCGTTTGGTTCACTCGCCGGATAAAGTATGCCTGCCGTTTGCTAACGGTACACGCGAAATACAACAATTTATTTTCATTGACCCCAGACATGTAAAAAGAAACTGACAACTCTGAGTAACAAACTTCGGCGAAGCCAGCAAAGTACTTGAATTTTTCACTACAATTTAATGGGATATGGATATATAAAAAGGGGGGCTATGGTATACCAAGGAACTTTCAGAGGAACGACAGGTTCTCCTGGACTCTCTGCTACATCAAATAAAGGCAGCACCTCCGTTAAGCTTGTATGGTCCGTAATCTCGGCACTAACCTGCCTAAGCTTTCTCACCAAGCATACGAGAGCGAACTTTTCACCCAGAGATTCCTTAGAGTCCTCAAGGTAAGTGCCACGTGACTGCATGGTCCCTACACCGGGGGCAGAAGGCAGCAGAACTATTGTCAGTCTAGAACCTGACCAGAAAAACGATCAGTACAACAGACCCGATAACAACTGCCATCTAATTATACGTAAAAAAAAGTTATTGTGAATAGGGAACACTTGGTTCCAAACTCCTGGTGAGTGGGCCCCCTGGGCTTGGAGGCCCCACCCATAAGGCGGCGTTCCCCAGATTTCCCTAGGTACCACGTGCCCCAACCCGGTGTGGCCAACCCGAGTGGCCGGCAGTCTCACCTTGTCTCGAATCTGCTGCCTCATCTTTTCTCGTTCCTCCTCCATCCGCCGGTGCTTCTCCTTCCGTCTTTCCTCGGCTTCCCGTAGCGCCTCGAGCCGCTCCTGCTCCGCTTCTGCCTCGGCTTCTTTGTCCTCCGAGGTCTCCCCGTCCCCCTCCGATCTGGCCTGCACAGAAAAAAGCGGTCGTCAGAGGCGGACGTCGGGTTTCCCCCGCCAATGCAAACGGGGCCTGACTTGTCGACTGGTGGAGCCCCACGCCGCCGATACCGGCTCCTCTTGGAACGCGAGCCCGTCTGACGCCAGGTGTTCGTGGCGCAGGCTCCTACTTTTCGATCTCGCGCCCGGGAGCCCCCAGTCCTGGAGGGGCGCTCGCCACAGCACTCGAGGAGAGCGCGCGTCGCGGCCAGCCAGCGCCGCGCCCGGCAGGATAGCGCTCCCCACGTTGGCGCTACGCTTGGCGGCGCCGCTGCCCGCGCGACTCGCTGTTGCGTCCCACGCTGACCCGGAGTTCGCTTGGATTGGACGGGCCCCGAGTTCCGAGGAGCCTCCTCGCGAGAAATACACTTGCGCGCCTCATCGCTTTCTCTCCGCAGTTCCCTTCTTTCTCCTATTTCTGATGGGGAAATACCATTCCCTGAATATCCCTAGTCGCCGGGGATCCAAAATTGTTTTGTTTTTTCTTTTATTGGGGAATTAATATTTTCGTCCCGCGAGCTACATGCCGGCAGTTTGGTAACACGCGCAACAATTCTTTGCTGTCGAGCGGAAAAGAGACGTCCGCATGCATAGCGTGCGTGCTCGCACGGTTGAACCGCTTCCGAACAAAGCGCAGCGTGAGCCCTGACAGACATTTAGAAGCTTCGACTCAGTTTTGGGGTTTCAACAGCGATCAATAGTGTACTCACTAGGAAAAAGTGCCGCCGATAGAATACATTAATAGCGTTAGGGCGAGTTTTAAGCACGGCTATTTATGTGTGTTTTCTTTTCCTCGTAAAGCTTATTTCGAAAGTGTTTTATCCACTTCCTACGAGGCGTTGTCAGTATTTTGTTTTCTCTTTCTTATTTTTTTGGAGAAGGGGAAAAAAAAGGGGGGGGGGGGGGAGCCTTTCGCGCTTTGTTCGGACGAACCGGCACCTCGCTCGCTTACTCAACTCCAATCCGCACATGAATTGAATCTCGAACTTCCTTCGCTGAACTCTCATTGAGCAGATTTCAGTCGAGTGAAAAATGTGCCCGCGAACCCGAAAGAATAACAACGCTAACGATGAA
>JAZHYW010007658.1:0-33609 GCA_037355805.1 Ixodes ricinus
TCTTGAATTCTATGAATACGGACAGAGTTCTTCGATTTCACGCGAACGTGAATATTGACTAAAGAGACTTTTTTTTTTTTAATTCAGCGAACGTCAGCTAGTGGCACAATACTGGTGTGTAAAAGCCGGACCCCATCAGCAAATATGGGACGAAGACGTGGCCAAACTCAATTCACTAAGCAGCCCAGCCTTACTCCGTAAACAGCGCGTCTGTGGCGCTCTCGGTATCGAGTCGAACGCGAAGGCGGAGTACGAGTGTTCAAAGGTTCTTGATAAAATGACATAAATCTTTCCCAAGGGGAGGGAGACAGATAGTCCGTCCCTATTTCTGAATTTATCTCCTTTTTTTTATGCTAGCTAGATATGCATACGAATATCATATCGGCCACATTTTGCTGGAGTGTTCTTCATTTGAAATCGAAACCACTCTTCTTACACAAGTGCTTAGACATTGGTCTCCTCAGCCTATAGACAAAAACATTCGTTATTGACCTCAGCAAGTGACTCATTCAAAAGTCTGCTGAGTTTTTTCAACAGCGCCGCGGAGTGATTCGAATGGCTCTCACTTCGATCAGAAGTGAAAGCCCATCACACAGAACCACAAGCAAACCGCGATTGCGTTGTCATCACCGTCATCCTTCTGTAGCAAGCAGGCTACTATTCTTCGTTTCACGTTATGTGCGAGCCAAGTCAAAGCTAGAAGCGCGAGCCCAATGCTCTGAGCGTTCCGGCTTCGCACGTGCGCTCGTGCACTACAGGCGCTGTTACAAGCAGCATGCTCGCGCTTGTAGCGTCGGCTTCGCTCGCACATAAGGTGAAACGAACTATAATGAAAAACAAGGTGTGCGGTCGAGGTCGAAGTCAAAAATGTTGTAAGTGTTTATACGGCGTGCAAGTGGGGGTATCAAAACGTGTCTTCCGCGCTTACGAACGTTATCATGACCCATCGAAAAGAAGTAAATACAAAGAATGGAACAACAATCAGCGGGAAACATAAAGGGCGCGCACAGAACGCGCGAAGACGAGACAGAAAAGCGCGCGCCGTCATTGGTCGAAACGAGGTGTAAATAGCGGTACGTCAGCGCGTCTGAGGGGTAAACAAACACACGAGGTGCGCAAAGAGCTGACTAAGCTTGTTATATTGAAAACATGGAAAACTATTGAACCCGGCTCGCAGCGTTCCTGTAGACTTTTTCCAAGCACGTCGCCGTGCTGTTCTGGGGCACGTATACCGTCGGTTCACCCAAACAGCTTTTACTTTCCCACGCTCTTTAGAGCCTGACATTGCACAAATTGGGCAGTCAAACCTCTTTGTCACATGAGCCGGCGATGTCCAGTTTTTCTGACAGACTGTGTTCCCCGCCTATAAAAAAAAAAAAAAAAACTTCGGCTCATTCTACGATGAACTAAAGGCCAAAGCCACGGGCCACCAGGTGCAATCATGTTCCACGCTAAACTATGACACGCTTAGCATTGATTAGGATTGGAGGAAAAATGCTCCGAATCCAAAAAAAGCTGCGTCATGTTTATAGCTTCGACACTGCAAATAGCCAGTACGTCGTGGCTTTCTTTGCAATGTAAAATTGTTGAGTCACTCACTGCTCGATCCGAACCACTGTCCGCCCATTCCCATCAGTGATCCGAGAAGCGGGCACCGATACGTGCATCGAAGCGAAATACCACGCAATGTCTAAGTGGCTCGTGATTGAATCTGGCTGTTCGTAGCTTCTGCCTTTAGTCCATCGTAGGGTGAGACGAAGTATAGATGTGTTGACGAGCTGTTTACCCGTCCTCCCATCTTGCATTTCCCACCAGGCCCTGTTTCAAAATGATTCTTCTTTTGTAACAAAAACGAAGTTAAGAACCTGCCTCTATTCACCTCAAAGACTATGTTTGATGTTCACTGAAGGCGTCCTCACTGGCTCTGTCTGCTTGAAGAAATTACCGGATATCACGGGAAGCTGAAGGAGCGAAGACGACCTTTGTTGCCCTTCCCTTCGAGATTAGTTTGCTCGCTTCTCCTTGCCAACGTCGTCTTTAATTTCACTAGAAAAACGATAAACAGAAGGGAGTTCTTGTAGACGGTTTTTGCGCTCGATAACGATACCCGATAACAATACTATGCATGCGCAAAGACGACAGAGGAGTATCGGGTATCCTTATAGGAATTATCGGAACGATACACAAAAACTCCCTAGTTTCTTAGACGCGTAAACAGGAAGTATAAGCACTTACTTTGTCCCCCAATACACTCGTTTGTGATTAGTGCTTTTGCGTTTCAAGCTTGGCTAAGCTTTTGTGTTTAAAGCTTAAGGCAAGCTGTAGGTACAAAGTTTCACCTTGCCGAGTGTATGGAAAGGTTCACGGTTTGGTTTTTCGTTTTACGTCCTTTTTCGACTCCTTGCGACCTGTTCTTTTGTGTTACGGGTTACGTGTGCATCTGTCGGTTTTGGTTTTAAGGAACCTTGTCACATCTGCGTTGACTGCGTTGCGCTGCGTTGCGGCGCGCTGCGCAGCGCCTCCCCATTGGCTCGACGCAAGGGTCGCCACAGCAACAACTCATCGTGACGCAGCCGAACGCAGTCAAACGCATATGTGTGCAGGCTTCTTTAGGGTACACTGTGTAGTGGGCGAGGAGGCGGTTTAAATTTGTTGAGGAGGCATGGGCGTGTATATAATGCCATGTTTGTTGAATAAGCTTCTGAGCTGTGTTTGAGACTTCGTTGTTCTGTCCGTTTTATTGTTAGTCCTGTCTCGGATTTACTATGGATGGTTATCATGCATCTGAGTCGACTGCGCTTCGTCGGGCAGCGCATCGCATCCCCATCGGCTCGTCGCAAGGGTCGCCATGGCAACGCGTGTTCGCACCTCGGCACAAGCGGACGCAGCGCAGTCAAACGCTAATGTCTGACTCGGGCTTATATTCTAAGGAGAGATAGAACGGGAAATATAGTTTACACGTTTTTGACCCGGCTTCGCTAATGGCTTGCTCTCTCCTGCTCGACAAGGACATGACTCCGACGCAGAATTATTGGTCCCTTGTCGGAGCGCAGGAATAAACTGCTACTGGAAATATGAGTTCCCTTCATCGCTGCTTATTTTCTTGTTGGGCCCGAAGCCAGCATTTCAAATCTGCGACTAAGACAGTCTAAAGATAAAATGGTACTCCGCAAAATCAATCTGCAATTTATAAGCAGCGATATCAGAAATGTCTATCGGACCTCCATCTCTCTCCAGTCCTTTTCGACGCAGATATCGTGTTTCTTCACCCTCAGCTCCAAGCTACCCAGGGGCCAGGCGGGCCCAGCAACCCTCCCCTAACCGCAGCCCCCCCCCCCCCCCGGGCCAAATTCTCCTTCTTTTTTCTCCTTTTCTCTCTTCTGTCGCTTTGTACATTGGACAGAGCAGCCAAGACACGTCAAACGGCCCTTCCCTCTGTCGTGCGAGACACTCTTTCCTCTTTTACTACCCTTGAGAACGGGTCCCGACTCCCGACTCCCGTCGCCTCCCTCCGTCGGGAACATCCGGCGGCCTGTCTTTCATGAGAATCGCGTAGTCTGCGGCTGCTACCACAGTTGCTGCAGCGTGCCAGTGCCGGTCGGAAAGTTGTGTTGTCCGTCCTCGTCTCTGTATCTTTGTTTTGTTATATCTTCTTTTCGCTAGCATGCTCTGAAGTAACCAGCATTACCGTGACCGGTGTCGACATTCCTATTGGGGGTAGTACCAATTCAATGCAAGATAGCGCAAATGTCATAATAACAAACTGTCTTCTTGTGTCACTTTTTTCCGTTAATTCATCAAACTACTTCTAGTCACACACGTATTGGTATTATTTTTATTTACAGGATATTCTCGGATGTTTCTTGTGTGTATGGAAGCGTCATGCCGAAACCAAACAAGATCTACAATAAATGCGCGTTCAGACAAAAGCGAGAAACATGACAAACAAATATGCCTTCGTAATCATAGTTGAACTGGTTGACCGAACAGCCCGACAGGCTAGACTATCAACGGTTGAACACAGCTCAGAGATGGGAAACGAGCACCTGAGGACCCCGTAATAAAACATTCTCCTTTCCCCCGTTTTTTTTTTTATACTTAGAAACTACTAAAGAAAAGAGACTGAGAAGCTTTTGTGTATTACGAAGTATATATTCTTGTTTTATCCTGGAGCAACGAATTAAATACATGGTGTACCTAAGACTGAGGGCTAACATCGTTTTCTCTTTGCTCCAAGCATTCTTTAGAAAACATACAGACGCACGCACACATGCACACATACATGCGCTCGCGCGCATACACACACTGACCAATGTCCTCGATAAAATAGTATTTTTTTCACTGGTGCACTGAAGGCCGCCTTCGGGATAAGAATGTTGAAGCAATTAAAAGTAAAATGAACATTCCCGCAAATATGTCACGAAGACATTAAGTTATATAATGTCAAAATTTTATCAAGAGTATATATTTCAGAACCAACACAGTGAAAGTGAATGATAAATATCGTTGTTCTTTTCTACATTAAAACGCCTGTTCTTTTCACTTTTCTGTTTCTGCCTCTCCCGCTCTACTTGTTTTCGCATCTTTCGGCGTTTCTCATCTGGTCTGGTTGTTTTTGACTCCGGACGAACCATTTTACATCACGCAGCTGGGCTAGTCCCCTCCTCTGCTCCCTGACGACACGCCATCACCACCACTGTACCACCAGATTTGTTGCATTAAAAGAAAATTTCAACAGCGCCTCGTGCGTCGACATGGTCTTCAAAAGAAATGTTGATGGCTTGCGATGAATCTGCGTCATATTGTTCATCTCACATCGTCGCGCTACGCTTCCAATTTACGAATTCATTAAATCTACGTGGTGCCGTGATTTTTTCCAATATAAACGAAGACTGCATGCATAGCCACGTTTCGTCTCTCGCGCCACCCAGACGTAGTCTTACGTGAATCGTTTCGCGGAACGGCGAACAAAACTCGACCGGGCCAATTTTAAATGTTTTAGAATTTCTTTCAACCAAAACTCCACATCTGTTTCATGAAACGACTTGGCCTCTGCATCGGCGGAGCGTTTATAAGCCGCCTGCTGAGAGTGCTCCATGTCCTGGCGCATTAAAGTTTTCTAAGGATTTCTGTCGTGTAAAACGGTGTCGTATATTCTTTTGCGTCGAACGCGTCTCCGACACTGATTATTACCTTTCACTAAATAAATCACATACACCGATATAATTAGGTAAAGGCTTCTTGTCGACGCTGACCAGGAAGGCTCATCCACGTGAAATAGCCAGATACTGCAGGTATGTGTCCTTTCTCCTGCTGCGCTTGCGCATCCGTTCCATGTCGTGCGCGCTGTTTGTGACCGTCTCTGACTCAGCAGCGACGCGTGCAGTGTGTATCCGCATCACGTGCCTCTCCTGAACACTAAGTTTAAGGGGCGAGAACATGCAAAGATCCAGGCTCTGTGCTTCATGAGGGAGCATTGCCGGTGCGATCATTACCGGTTTCGTTCTATCATACTCGCTGTGCTTTCGTCGGAAAATCAGCGCATATGTCTTCTCCATGATGCAATGCTATCGCATTTCAAAATCATTTGCAGCGAAGGATGCGAGACGCGGCCCACTTCTTTCGCGTTCGAACTGAGGCTATACACTCTAAAAATGCCCGTGCGTCTACTCTCCCGCAAAGCACAAAGATCGCCAATCACATGTCGCCCAAACGAACTCATCTCTGTCACGTCACGGCGCGGTGGTGGCGCGTCGGGCGCACTTCCGGTCTGGAACTGTTGGTGGAAGTCCCCATGTGAGACGTGTATTCTTGCGTTGTATTGAAAGGAACCTGACAAAAACTTGCCTTCTCGTCAAAACGCCACGACTGGAACTGTACCAAAAGAGTCGAGAAAGGTTTGAAGATCAGTTTTCATGTGCTCGGTTCGTCCGAGAACGTGGATATGCGCCGTGAAAATGGGAAACCAGTCGCCGTCGGACCACGCGATTGCTTGGGGGGAAGCACTTTGGGTTGAATTCACGGATACTTGTCATCAGATTTATTTGTTTTGTTCCATCATAAAAGCGGGAATGCCGCCAAGTTGTAAGGAGCACCTGACAACTACGTTCAGTGCGTCTTCAAGATCGAACGCGGCCGCCTGATCGTTCGAACTGTCGTCTGCTCTTTCAAACGTTTCTGCTTGTCGTCTGCTCTTTTAGACGACACCGGCCCGTAGACCAAATGTTGGCCCGGTACTTGCGATAAGAAGTGAGCGCAGGCCTCAAAAGACTTAAATTTGAAGACTGGTAAACAGGCTCGATGTAAACAGTGGATACAAGGAGATGTCGATCATTGGTACCAGTGACCATCACCGACTTGTTATGCCTCATTCACTTGGTCCGATTCGGCTTGTGATTTTCAGTATCGACGTCGATCATCTCAGCTAAGGTTCACTCGGGCTTTTGAAGCCCGAGCGACGTTGTGACTGACAATTGCGAGCGAAATCTCACCATGCGAATCAGGCTTTCGCGTACATTCTGCGGCGTCCACGCGGAATGGATCGCCGCATGTCACATTATTCACGCGAAGGTTTGCGGTGTAGCGAGCCTCGGTAATTTCGATGAGAACGCTCAAGTAGTCAGGCATTGCCAGGAGGACGTAGAATCAACAATTCGAACGCGAAAAAGGGTAGGGGGACCCGCACCGACGCCGACAACATCGCATTTCAATGGTTTGTTTCAAGTTTCCGCTTCAAGTTTCCGAGACCATTATATTAGCGAACACCGCCCCGTCGGACTTCAGCAAATGATTGGCTCTTTGTCCAATATATGTATAGTCGAACGCGCCTGGCCGGAGCGGCTTAGTGGGCCGTGGACTTTAGACGAAGACCGTTCATACAAGGAAAAACAGCTCAAGAGGACACAGGGAAAGCAAGAGCGCTGTGCACGTGTCGCTGTTGTACGTGTCTGTGTGTCCTTTTGCGCCGTGGTTCCTTTTATGTTTAGTCGAACGGAGCTTTGGATGCGTAGGAGTTTAACGAAATGCGAAAACATGCCGCCCACAGGTATCGACATAGGTGTAGCGTGCCCAGTACGTTCAGCACATTGCGCTATTGCACTTATATTTGGTGACAGGTGAAGACCGCAGTGCAAGTTCTGCCTGCAGCGCGAGGTTTCTAGCCTCCGGGTCACCACTGCGCATCCGACACCTGGAGCTGGTAGCTTTCTCTGTGCCTCGACTCTCGAGGCATGCGTATTCCGCGCGCCCCGGGAACTTCGTCTTTTATTGATTTGGTATGCATGTTGTTCTCGTGGACCTGCGTCACCAGAAAAGCACAAGCCTGCAAGCGCAGCGAATGCTCGGCAGAAGGGAGCGAGTGCGTGCTGGGGGCTTCGAACTGCAGTCTTAACCAGGTTAAGAATGCAGTAAGTTCTACCTTTTGCGTGAGCCTACTACAGTATAATTAGGGTTCCGCGTTTTCGAATAAATCCGATAAAATCCAAAGAATACTTGCCGTTTAAAATTTTGCCGATTCCAATGTATAAGAAAAACTCCGAATATTTGGGGCTGCCAGACGTAATAACGCCGACAGGTCTTTATATTCGACCGGGATTTTCAACGAGCTTTACGTTTGTCATCTTTTTTAGTTGCAACTTATGAACTTATCCCGTTATCATAAAAACAAGGTAGCCTCTCTTACGACCACAGTCGAAGTCTCGCATATGAAAAGGCTGCTTTACTAAATTCGCAAACTGCTGTTTTCTAAATTGAGTTCACACCACCGAAGAAGCCGACAAACTCCGAATTCTGTGTACCATAAAAGAAAGCTCCGAAAAACACCCCAAATTTATTGTAAAAAATAAACTCCGAAAAACACGCTCCGACTCTATTCAAAAATGAACTCAGAAGACACAGTACACTACCTATAAGGGGTATTCACCGGACGCCATATTTTAGGGCGATGTTTAGGGCGCATGCTCAGAACGAGCTTACATTAATAGCCTGCTGAGATCGGAAATCTTGATGGTTTGGAATGCACGTTGCAAAAGAACTGTGGAAGCTCGCCATCAGCACGCGCTCAGCAACCACGCACACAGATCTGGCCACCAGCGAATACTCCCTATTAGCCCCGTGCGGGACCGAAAGCGTCGCTGTGGTCGGCCTTCCACGATTGGCCGAACGCTGACTATGACGTCGGAAAGGGGATTTATCATCGACGGAATAAGAGGAATGAAAGAACTTCAATTTTGACGGTGTTGGCAGTGTTTCTTTGAGAGCGCAATGATTTCAAGCTTCCACCATGCTATTTACAAACACCATCGAACTTGTTGTTCGCAAGGTAATGACGTCACAAGGGGGAACCATAGGAGGGCGCCACCAAAACATCTCGCCGCTAAAACAACGAGCGCGAGGCGCGCGTGAGTCGCGCGCCTCGCCTCGGTTTAAAGCCGAGAAAAGGGGAGTCGACCGCCATCGTTAGCTATCTCGACAGCATTTCGCTCAAAGTAGGGTGAGCGACACGAACACGCTCAGAAGTAAACATATTGCTTTGAGGTGAATGATCGAATGAGTGGTTTAATTAATGATGAGGTGTGCTGTCACCAACGGGGTCGAATACAACACAGATTTCATTGTTCCGGCAAGCTGCAGGTCGCCTCTTTAAAAGGTTTTTCAGGGGAGGCACTTACTTTTTTTAATTTATTTGTTTAATTGAAATACCCTCAGGGCCACTGGCATTACAGAGGTGAGGGGGTTAGAAGAGAACATAACAAAAATATAAGGCAGCTGTACACTTTCGAGCTCAGTCTGAACTGTATAGATTATTGACGGCAGTTTTAAACATATGGTAAGTGGCAATTGTGGCAATAGATGCGGGAAGGTGGTTCCAGTCCACTGAAATTTTGGGAATGAATGACTCTTGTTTTGGAATGTCTACTTTATATATATATGATGAATGCGTGACAAAATATTAGACGGGTGATTCAGCAGTCGGTTGTGAAGTATTGCATTATTATGGTGTCTATTATGAAAGCGACATTAACGCGCTATTTTACGACGTAAAGTAAGGTAGGCAACGATAGGCTGGTTTTCATGGAGCTCACGCTTGCCGTGCGATAATAATTAGTACGATAAAACACGCAGAGCAATTTTGTACTGATCGAACGACGGTTTAGCAAGCGAAACCTCGACCAGGACGTTTCATCGAATGACACTTTAGCGAATGGCGGCGTTCATTTGAGCGAATAGATAAAATGGAGGCCGCCGGCGTCCCGTTTTCCAGCTTGCCGAACCTTTGGCGATGCACGCTCGAGCTTGAGATCATATTAATTTTCCCCAAACTATAGCAAGGCACCCCTTGCTATCCTTCCCAACATACCCCGTAGCGCGATCTGTTTGGAAGCCCAGATTGCCGCCACTACAGCCTATTCGCTAAAACGTCATTCACCTAAACGTCAATTCGCGTATGCGATCTCTATTCGCTAAAATGTAATTCGCTAAAACGTTATTCGCTCATATATTGTGGACCCGTATTAACGTTCGTGAAAATGTTTCACAAAAATCGTTCACGCAGGTTCGTGTCTGTCCGTCCCTTTTGCCCCCTCGGCAAATGGCCGTTTGCAACAAAAGCGTCTTTTTTTTTTCGTAGAAAAAGGCGTGCACAACAAAAGTTAAAAAAAACGACAGGCGGGGGCCCTTCACAATCAACGCGGACAACCAGGCGGAGTCAATAAGCCGCTCGCTCTCCACAGCATGCGCGCATGATAAAGAAAACGTGAAACGAAACGAAAAAAATAAACAACAAAAAACTGGACAATAAAACGAAAAGCCAGAGGAACAAGCTAAACAAACAAAATGACAGGGTACGTAGCCCAGCCAACTGAGCCAACCCCCCCCCTCCCCACACACACACACACGCGCACGCACACACACTGACACACGCATCCAGTTAGCATCCCGCGCCGCTGCAAGAGAACTTGGAGAATGGGAGCCGGAGACAGTGGCGCCATAGCGGTGACTCGGTGAAGGGCAGCGAAGGCTGTGAACTTGGAGGATGGCCGAGAACCGGAGACAGTGGCGCCGTTAGCGGTGACTCGGTGAAGGGCCGTGAAGTCGAGATGGGCTCGGCGAATTCACTCGTGAGCTCGCTCACTCGCTCAAACCACGTGAAGGCGAACGACTTCATGAACGGGATCAGTTCACGGACGTGAGGGGAACGACTCCCCATCACGAACTCGATGAGCTCGTGATGGGACGGTGAGCGACTTTGTGAATTCAAAGTTGGCGGTGATGTGATGGGGAATGCTTCATGAACTCTGTCGCATTCGTGATGTGACGGTGGAGTACTTCGTGAACTTGACGGATTCGTGAAGTGACGGTGAATGACTTTTTGAGTTCAGAGACTGCGGTAACGTGATGGGGATGAGTTTGTTATCCGGTTGTACTCCGTGATGTGAATGGTCGTGATTTTTGGACGTCGGTGTACTCGGTGATGTGAACGGCCGTGACTTTTGGACTTCGCTGTACTTTGTGATGTGAACGGCCGTGACTTTTGGACGTCGGTGTACTCTGTGATGTGAAACGCTGTGACTTTTGGACGTCGATGTACTTTGTGATGTGAAAGGCTGTGACTTTTAGATGTTGATGTAATTAGTGATGTGATGGTGAGTGAGTGGGTTCCAAAATGCCGACCTATGCCCAGCAGGCCTCTCGAGGACCTGGATCGCTCGCAACCACGACACTATTGGTGCGGCAAGAGCTTCCGCAAACCAGACCAAGAAAAAAAAACACATCAACAAATCACGGCAAACCAACAGTGAAGGAAAAACTGAAACGCTTGGCGAACACAGAACAACGCTGGAACGTGCGATTACAGAAAATAACCGCGGCACTGATCGCCTTCCGACGCGCTTGCGGCTGACAGCGTTCCCGTATAGAGAGCGAAAAATAAAACAGCCACGCTCCTCTAGTACGATCTGCTAAATGAAAATGAAAAAAAACAGGAACAACACTTCTTTCTGCTCGTGGAGACAGAGCCTTGATCACTCATTTCGTTATAGACTCTGCGGACCTGTCTTGCCCACACCCACGACATCAAGGCCGCCGCAAGAGTTAGCGCGTAAACAAAAAGACAACAAAACTCGAAACGCGCGGCAAACGCTACACAGCAAGTGCGAGTTCAATGGTACCTCGCAAGGGCCACGGCAGTGATCGCCTTCCCACATGCACACCCGCTGACACCACGTGCATAAGCGAGACAAAGCGCTCCCCTGCCACCATACAATGACCCTTTACTCGGGCACCTCTGCCGAGTGTCACGAGGACAGTGTCGCTCGGCAGAGCTTCATTAGGCCCACGAAGGCGTGCTCGGCTCGGCCTCCCCACGAAACCGCGTTCGGCACTCGCTACGCAGTCAGTTCTGTCAGAAGGACCAACTCTGCCTCCATGGCGCGCCATCGCCGTCCCCGCTCCGAGATTGTCGCCCCACGGGGATTCGTGCTCCTGCACCGGTACTTCCCGGCGCCGCCCACTTGGTGGCACCCATTGTGTCACACCCTCATCACAAGGCCCGTCGCGGGGACACCGAAGTCCAACCTGAACAACTGCAGCAGCCCCCTTCGCGACCTCGGCATCCACCAGTCCCCCTAGCGCCGGGCCCGACACCTCGTCCTCCGGGAGCTCCTCCCTTCCAGCTGCCCGGATGCAGGAAGATCCTCGTTCGCAAGCGGCCCGATTGGTCTCAGACCCCGCGGCGGTCTCCGGTCCCTGTACGGCACCATCGGCTCCAGACCCCACGGCAGTGTCCACTTCCTGGACACTGCGGTCGGCCTCGCACCCCACGGCAGTATCCGTTTCCTGGACAGCGCGACTGGCTTCGGACCCCACGGCCGTCTCCGGTTCCTGTACGGCACGACCGGCCTCGGACCCCACGCCTGCCTCCTCTTTCTGTATGGCACAATCATCCTCGGACTCCATGGCAGTCTCCGGGCCCTGAACTACCCGATCGGCTTCGGACTCCACGGCAGTCTGCGGTCCCAGTACGGCACGATCGGCCTCGAACCCTCCGGCAGTGTCCGGTTCCTGGAGAGCCCGATCGGCGTTGGACCCCCCGGCAGTCTCCTCTTTCTGTACAGCATGACCGGCCTCGGACCCCACGGCAGTTTGCGGTCCCAGTACGGCGCGATCGGCCTCAAGCCCTACTTCTTGAAGAGCGCGATGGGCGTTGGGCCCCACGGCAGTCTCCTGTTCTTGAACGACACGATCGGCCCCGGATCCCACGGCTGCCTCCGGGTCGCCTCGCGCGTCCGGTTCTGTCTTCCTCACAGAGCAAGCCTCGGGCGCCGCTTCCCGATGCTGCGTCTCTTCACGCACTTCACGGCGCTCCACTAGGAGCCGCGCTCTCGCTCTCCGCTCCTCCGCCCGGAGTTCTGCGAGTCGAACCTGCCGCTCTAGCTCCTTCGTTTTTTCCCTTGCAAGGGCTAACCGAACGCTCATCGGAACCGCTTTCCCATCCGACCCCACGTCGCCTCCGTCCCTAGGGCTCCCCCTCCCGCGCAAGTTATACTTAGACATGCAGCTAAGCGCGCGGGTGTCAGCCGGCGACGAAAGGGAAAGCGACCACGTACCTGGCGGTGCTGTAGAGCCCACGGAAGTCGTTGACGCCGCCGAACTCGCGAGTCCCCGGCGTCGATCACCGCACGCCGAGTCCGTTCCGTAAGACCCGGCTGTCGCCGCTGCAGGCGTCGGGCGTCGCCAAACCCGCAGGTCACTGCCGTCGATTGCAGCCGGCGACGTTCGCTTGCCTGGATCTGTTGTCGTCCGTCGTCTCAGATGGTCCTGAACTCTTGCTGATGGACACCGCCACACTCCGCACCAGCACTGGCCTCGTCGTCTCCCTGGCACACGATGTTGTCGAAGTGGCCGACGACGTCCACGATCCTGTCGACTGCGCCAGTAATGTTTCTTGTCGATCGTGGAGGTGCTGCGCTGGCTGGAGGGTGGCTTCTTTCCGGTGGCTTCAGTTACGCTCAGCACTCGGTGGTTTGAGTAAATAAATATATATTTACAAAAGACGAACAACTTTGTACAACACAGAAACAAGATACGTCACGCTGCTGATGCCGCTCGCGGCAACCCAACGCCAACGATAGCGCCTCGGCGCCAAGCCCCTTGCCGCGCACGGCAAGTTCTCTGCCCCGCGAGACAGAGATACGCGGAGCCCTCGGGACCGCGGGAGAATAACGTCTTGCTCCGCGCACGGGCTCGTTCAGACTCAACTTTTCCAAAAAGGCGCGCCGACATCTCGCAGGGAGGTCGGACATTTCTCTCTCCCCGGAGTCGCCGACATGGCCCTGACAAAGTCGCTTCCCCAATTACCACGGCGGCAAGGGCAGCCACCCGCTCCCGCCCTGGGAACGAAAAGTGTGTTGACTTCCCACGCAAGGAAATCTGTTTCCACTTTCGGGAGCTGGCCGCCGCTTGCCGCCAAAGGGGAAAACGTGAGGCATCGGGCGCCTCCGAAGGACGCTTCGGGTGACCGCGCCGCTAATTCCCCGAGCTCTTTCGGCTAAGCTCCTTCGGCCATCCCTACACTGACCACTAGCATATCGTGCGATGATGCCACGTGCAAACCATGTTAAACAGTTCAGTTTTCTGGTTAAATGTGATGTTCTCAACACAATACTCGGTTTCACATTAAAGGTGCGTTTATAGTCCAACGTAACATCGACGGGCGCGGCGTAGCGCAGCGCGCACAGATACTGATTGGTCGCAGATATCGAGTTCCTGGTTGCCGGCCAATGAAAGGCGCGCGCTCTGCGCTACGCTACGTTCACTGCGCTCAACGTCGGAGTATAAACGGCCCTCAAAGGAGCGGTGCAACGATATTCAATTGGGATGTTTTCACTTTACACGAGCTTACTGGCACTAGTAGGACTCAAGGATACTCGCACGCAACGCCACCGGCCAAGAAACTCCTTTGGTGCGGTGTAATTTCAAGGACAAAAGCGATCATTTTCATGCAATCTCTCCTTTGCAAAATTTGATGACGTAACGTGGGGACCGCAGTACACCCATATGACGATATTTGAATGCTGTTCATAGATTGGACCCGAGCATTGCGTGGGCACTCGATTTGGGATCGTGATAATTACTAGCTCGAGAAGCATTCGGGTAGTGGCCCGTGTCCAATCGCTGCAACGACGACAGTAGCCGAGCCATAACAATGTCTGGAACTACGCGCGTGTCCTGTGCTTTGCCAACCCCAGCGCGTGGCTATGATAAACATTGGCGCCATATAATCGGCTGCAGATCACGTGGCCGCTTGTTCTGGCTGCGAGTTGAGGGGGTGAACGATGCTCGTTTTTCTTTAATTTTTTTCTGGGCCTTCTATTGCGTGGGGTGAAAAACGAACGCGTGTTTTATAGGTCATTAACGTCAGGGATCCGTTCTAAGTGGTATTTTTGCAAAGTACAAAAATTGTTGCATCGCCCCTTTAAGTGTGAGCGTAGCAGAACCTAAATGAGCGAGCTCCGGGCTTTCAGCGCTCTTGCCAAGCACGCGCGCTCCTGGAGTGCAAGCACTGTTCAGGACCACATTCTCGCGCTTGTAGTACTGTACTTGTAGCATCGGCTGCGTCTGGACTTGAAGAAATACTGCAAAAAGTTTCTGGCCAATTTTTTTTTTTAATTTGCATTGCGTTCACTTTACTTAGCGAGAAACTTTAGCAACACATTAAACACAAAGTAAAGAAAAAAAGTCTGACGTATTTTTAACATAATAGGCGAATTATGCTCAGAATTTGGAGCACATTTTATGTTGTTGATGACGTGCTTGGTCTGAACCGATAGAGAACCTAAACGACAATAGCGTGTAACAACCATGCGCGATCTTTCTAAATGTTAGGTGTAGAGCCATTAAACAAGCTAAGCTTCAGAGTAACGACACTTGGCCATATTGTGGCTTAAAATTATGGTTGCCAGTTATCTGAAGGTTTATCTAAAATCACAGGAAATGTTTTTCCGTCCTCAACAAATGTTTAAACAGTTCGCGATAGGAAAAAACAACATTAAATGAGCTTCCTAACAGCGAATCTAATGCTGAGGAATTCGCAATTTTGAACCATGACGATCGGCAGCTGCATCTGCTCTGCACAAGCACCAAAATGGCGGCGCACACAAAAATGTTGGGGAATAGAGTGCCGATACTCTTGAAGCGCAGCTCATTATAGTAAGGGGGATCGGTGGCCGAGTGGGCTAGCCCACACCAGCTCGGAGCACGTGGAGCGAAAGCTCGCGTTGCAGAACCCGGAGATCCTGATCAATCTCCACCCCTGCCCGTTTCTGGATGAGCATCGTACCGGCGTGCGGTCGTGTACCATTACTGCGTGGTGCACGTTAAAGACCCCAGGCTACCGGTTGTGCTGCACTGGCTAAATTTCTCATCTACAGCGAGTGACTCGTCGAATCTTTGAAGTGGCTGACCACCAACTACACGCTGTCTAAATATCCCCCCCCTCCATTGTTATTCCTAAATGTTGGAAATTATTATCCAATTATGAAGATGAGAACGCCCCAGACATTTGCGGGTGTTCCAAGTAAAAATTTGAGTGAGAGTCACGTGCTTCAAGGGATCAGAAGGGGTCATTCTGATCCCTTTCTATCTTGTTCGCTTAGCATTCAAGCCAACGTTACTAGAACCCCTCAGTTGGGAAACTCTGACAAAGTGGCGCCAATCCTTATCCCAGTACCGAGCTAGTGGCGATCGCAACGCTGCCATTTCTCCCGCAGCGGCCACCCCGTGAACTGCACGGCTGCATCTACCGGTTCCGTCGAGTCTCGGAAGGGCCGGTGGCGCCATCTCGCAGGGCCATCTGGCATAGCCATATAAAGCAAATTCCATGTTTGAACTCATTGCTAAAGGGTGGCGCTGTTATCGTATTTAGCTTGGTGTCGGTGGACGCCCGCGGCCCAGGTTTCCAGGGAGAGTTTCCCGACTGAGTAGTTTAGTAACGTTGACTCAAGACGTCCACAGCACTGAAGGGCGCTTGAGTGCATGCCAGACACAACAGAGTGTGCATGCCAGTGTTGTACACGTTCCTCAAAAAAAGGAACGAAAGCTCGTTCCTCGTTCCTTATGATTTTTGGAACGCGTTCCCGTTACAAGTTCCATAAGCGGAAAAGGAACTCGTTCTCGTTACAATTAAAAAAATGGAACGTATCGTTACAAATACGTTACCTTTGTAGTTTGGTAATTTCTATATTTAGTTAAATCAAGCAGAGTTTTCTGTTTTAATCTATCCTATTAGTAGTCAACACATGAGTTTGTATGTCGTCATGGAAGGGCAACAGGAGACGAAAACAAGCGGAAGCAGGGTTTCATTTGTTGATATATTAAAGTTAAAAATCTCAGCTTTTAACCATATACATGTTTGTAGTGGACGATTCAGACGAGCCGAATGTACTTTTTACCCAGCATTGTACGAGCGTTTTACAACAACCTCCCACGTTTCAATTGAACAAAGTTCCTTGTTCGAACTTAACAACAGTTGCTTCTCGATGTTGCTGTCCGCAAGACGAGAAAGTGGAGGAGAGGGTAGGGCTTTTGGAAGGTCAGTCTTAAAAACTACAAATACTTCTTTGTAAGGTTGGCTTCGTTGTTCTTTTTGAAGGTAAGGGATAAGAAAAGAAATATATTTTTTTTTTAATCTTTTAAGCGGCCAATGTTCGGGATACAATGGTGCGTTCGATGTCTGGCAATCTGTGATATCGTTGTATACAGGTATCAGTTATAGAAGTTCACAAGTGGCTGTAGCTGGCCTTAGATTTCTGGGTGTATGAGGATTCATGGAACCAAAGAAAGTAGCTGAGTTTGAAACAACCCTCTTTCTTTGTCCTCTCCTACGACTAAAAAGCCTTGCTTTTTGTACCGCAGTTTCGGGCACTCAAAAAATAATCAATGTCCACCAGCTCTCCCGACCCGAAACTGTTAGCAAGCGAGGACCACAGAAAATAATCCATAAGATTAGTAGCCAAAAAGGTAACGAGATCCTGCACTTTGTACTTTCAAAAGTTCCCTTTTCAAAACAAAATAAAAATTACCCCACAGGACGAAAAAAAAAACACCGTTACTCTTTCCATTCAGTAAAAATGTAACGAGTTCCCGTTCCAGTTCCACCAATCAAAAATGGAACGGCGGCGTTCCTTCGTTCCTCCTAAAGGAACGCGTTCCAGGAACGTCGTTCCTTGGAACGCCGTTCCGTACAACACTGGTGCATGCCAGGCTCATCGATGACCAGGAAGATCGGACGAACCTCTTCGAGTGTACGGAGCAGCGACCCGCAGACACAGGTGGCCAGGAGCGCACACATCTCGTCGCGCGTGGGAGGCCGCAGCAGCACGAGGCCGCAGGTGGGCGCCGACGGGCATTCGCCGTCGACAAGGAAGAGTAGGGAGGCGGCCGTCGAGCGTCAACTGTCAACTTTAATCACTGTTTGGTGTATACACGGTTAGTTCGTTTATGTGGCCAAGCACCTATACACAGAGCTGCGAGACAGAGAACTATTGTACACTAGGTGTGGAGCAAGCGAGGTTCCCGGCCACGTGGCTCGCGGTAGACCGCCGTCGTCCGCCAGGGAGAGTGGCAGAGTCGGTGCTTTGGAGAGCTCCACGCCAGCTAGCTGCGAACCTACGAGAGAGCTCTACGGAAACACGAGAGGTGCAAAGAGAGAGAGGAAGACCCGGGGAAGGGCGCACGAAAGAAACTATCACACACCGCTAATGTTACTCGTTGTATCGACCTTTTGTGTGTTCGAGGACGTGGTGTTCCTGCGGTTAACACGTGAGAGACGTAAAGAAGTGGAACCTGTGCAGGGGAGGGCCAGGGGACGTGCAGCGGTCGCGAGCCTTCGAGCTAGGCGTCTTCCCCCGGAGAAGCGGCGGTTTCCCTTACACAACTTCCGTGGGCCAGGTGCCGAGGGGGCCCAGGGCCGGGGACCCGAGGCCGCCTCGGCAGCGGCGACCACGACATGCACATCACGACGACCACTACATAAGCGGGGGCTCGCACGAGCCCCCAAGCCCAAGGGACTGCCTCCACTACGACACAGCGCGACGAGAAACGCGGAATTCGTTGTTTGAGCCGACACCATCCCACCCGCCCGCCCACCCGAAGACGCCGCGGGGACGCAGGGGCAGCGCCCGCTCCGGCTCGACCCGTCTTCTTCCCGCCCCGAGGCACTCGCAAGCACGCCGACCGGAAGGGCTCCGGGCCTCGCTGGCGGACTCCACGCGGTCCTCTCGTCGGAGCTGTGGCGCGCTACGCTACCAGCTACACACCTTGCATCCGTCTAGACACGCTGGCACTCGCGGCGCCTTGTGTACACCGACCTCACTCGGTGCCATTTCAGGCCTTGCTCCTCTCCGGATCGCGGCACAAAGCTGCCCTCTTTTGGGTCGCCTTCGAGAGTGCGCAACCTGCGCCGCGGGAAATTAGGGACCTTCGGTGTAAATACGCTCGGCTACAGGACGACTGCTCGTCGTGCCAGCAGCGATCGCACAAAATAGGCTGCCCGACGTGTCCTTACGCAGACTCCTGCCCAATTGGACTGGGAAGCGTTGAAAAGGGCCGAGTTGTTGTTGCCTGTCCGACGTTCCTTTCGCTCGCTAGTGTCTTACACAGACGCCCTCAACGTCATAAAGTGCGGCTATTTGCTTCGTTATATACTCGCCCTGCTCGAACATCAATCTACTTGACAGCCACGGTGAAGTTGCGATCACTATCCTGTTTTTAGCTTCTTTTTTTTTAACACTAATGCCTAATTTATACTCTCTCTCTCTCTATATATATATATATATATATATATATATATATATATATATATATATATATATATATATATATATATATATATATATACTCTAGGGTGTTTCACGAGAGGCGAGCCAAATTGTTCCTGAGAAAATACGCTTCGCACAGGAAGAAGGTGGATGTCGTACTGACCTCTGGCAAAGGGCCCATGTAGAATATTGATGACGTTCGGTTAATCAGCTTATAAATTACATTTCAGTCATTAATTTTTGTATATGAAAATTTAAAGTCATGTTTTCAATTAGAAACTTCCTCGACGTCATCAAAAACCACCAAGCACGTGCAACAATTTACGGCAAAAAAAAAAAAAATAACGCTCAATTGGGACGCGTTTGTAGGTTTCGGTTTCTGCTCGGAGCACACCTGCGCGCCAGTGGTCCTGCCCCATCGTGGCCAAAGCGTGCCAGCAACGCCTCGCCTCCCTCGTAGGAGAGAGAAAAAGTGACCCGAGCCGGTCAAATGAAACGATGTGCTGTTCGAATAAAGCCTGGTTCAGACAGAGTCGTTGGTTGCGTTCTGAGCGACCGAATCGCCGGCATCAACGACTGTGGCCGGGAGAAGTGTTCGCCGTACGCAACGTGCCAAGCAATGTAAAAAGTAGCTTCGTGAAACAATCACGAGTTGCGGTTGTCTCAGTGTTCCGGTCGTTGCTGTCGTTTTGGTTGCTGTGGACGCAACCGACACAAATGTGTAAACCAGCCTAAACATTGCAAGAAAAAACTTTGATTCTCGGGTTCGCCTCCGCCAGGCGAAGGAAGCGTGGCGGTACGCGCTAGTTGCGCGCCATGGCCATGGGGAAGCAGGACTGCTGGAGCGGATATGCGTTTTGTTAGGGAACCGAGACTTCGAAACGAGTCCAAATTAAGTGCTTCTTCTGAGCGGCCTATATTACTGTGGATGGCTTAAATCTTTAATCATGTGGGTTGATTCTGTAGTTTCTCATGATACCCAGCAAGTTTTTAATTAAATTCATATCTTTAAAATTTTTAAGTAAAAATTTAATTGCTGAAAAGTAATTAATAACCGCATTATACAGAACGCTATTAATTTGCCCTAAATTGGCCCTTTGACAGCGACCAAAACGTCATCAACTTTTTTTTTCTTCCGTGCGATGCGTTTTTTTTTTTGTAAGAATGATTTGGCTCGCGTTTCGTAAAACACCCTATATGGTATATATAGATATTGACCCTGAGAGCTTCGTTACCGTAGTTGTAACCTGGCTACTGCGTTAGATGTCCAAATGGCTTCCTTCGATTGTTTGCTCTAAGTGAACAACAACGTGTAATCGTATATACATACACTAACTCGATTAGGGCGACCTCACGAAACAGGCCCTAGCCACCTAGTTTTAGTATTTCGTAAAAACTACCAGTCGACGGTGGAGTGTTTCAGCATTAGTTTTACTCTTACATTTTTTGTTACATCGGAACAATCCCAACTCGAATTTCGCTAACGGAAAGAGGTAATGCTTGCAGAAAGAGCTAACGGTGTAGGTGTGTAGGTGAGAAAGGAGGAAAAAAAAAGCCCAGCTAACGCCTTTTTCTTGTTTGTTTATTGAGCAGGACAGCGAGAAGGAGATGGGGTAGAGATTTGTCAGAGAACGCGGTGGACAGAAGTCGTGCGATCGCTGGTGGGAGCTGCGAGATACACGGGGATGCATCCAGGGAATCCAGTCACGGTACACTCTTCTAAAGCTCTGCGCTTTTTTTTTTTCCTTTGGGATTTTTGTTTATTTCGAAAATAGCTAGAGGCACTTGCACACGCACGAGGAAGTGTTGGTTGGTGTCATTCAAAAAAGGAAAATACAATCTAAAAAAAAACACACACATTAAAAAAAATATTTAAAACTATGCTGTCTATCTTGTCAACTTTAGAAGTCGACCGGCAAACGACATTCGGAAGTGTTCGCGTTTGCGTAGTAATGTGGGCTTCCTGTTTCGACGCTTACAAGCTTATTTTTGCTGCGCTCGCATTTGAATGCCACGTTTCTTTTACAGCTCTTCTTTCTTATTTTTGTTGAGTCAATTAATATAGTAACGGGGTGCGAGGGGGTGAATGGAAAGAAGAACGAAGAAAGATGGCCGAATCGAGCCGTATGGCCGCGCGTCGCTGCAGCTTTTCAATTGCGGATCAAACTCTTCGCTGCGTGACTTGTAAGAGGAAACAAAAAAAAAAAACATGCGGTTTTCGTGGCTTTACAAATGGCCTATTGGGACGGGCGCGGGAAATCAAGGGATTTATTGCTGCCGTACAGAGTCACAGAAAGAAATATCAAGCGATGCTGTGCGCCAAGAGTCATGTCAACCGTCGCCCGAGGTCGGTGTCTGCTCTAAGTTAAGCTGAGGCAAATAACATCTGCCCCCAAAAATGGGCACGTTTTTTTTTGTATTTTTATTTATTTATCATGTCGGCAAACGGGCGGGTGGGTGGGAAGGGTTGAAGGGCAGGGCTTGCGAATGCCTCGGGGTTGCATCACAGGAACGCCATTCAGTCAAGAAACTTTTTTTTTTTTCACCCTAAGGAGTTGAAAGGAGACCACAGACATTTGCCAGCTAGGACGAAGAACAAGAAAAGAAAAGCTTGGTACAAATTTGAAGAAAAGAATCCTCTAGCTTTGACGTTTTTTTCCTTTTTTTTTTTTGGAGTGAGATTTTTGATTTATGTGTGGACAAGGCCACCCCCGCCACTGCCAGTTGAGTTGTACGCGTATCGATTAGTAATCACCGTTTCCCAATCGTTGGAGGAGGTACCATAATTTGCTCGATATTGATGGTCGGGCTGATAAACTTGTTTACTTTTATTGCAACCGCCAAACAAACTGCAAACCGTGCTCGAAAACTTAGTTTGCCAAACAGTTTTCAATCGCACCAGCAAAGATGTTGCAAAGAAAAAAGAAACCAAACATGTACGGCACGAGAAACAGTTTGGTTTGGAGCAAATGTTCCATCAAAACAGTAACAAGCCCACTTCCTTGTTTTTTGTCCCAGAAAGCACACAAAGCCTGTTGAGAAACAACCAAGCTCGACCCTGAAAGCTTTCCCTGCCGTTTTGGTCTTGGCAGCCATATTCCCTCCCAATTGAGCAACGGACTGGCAGCCAGCAATTTTGCCAGCGCGCCGCCAGTCGGGGCCGTTCCTGCGCGAGGGCCGACGGGGTTCGGGGGAGGGGGCGCACTCGAGGGTCGAGCCCCGAGCGGCGCCGCTACCCTGGCGTCGTTCAGTCCGGCGAAACGACATGCGGTGGCCTTTCGCAGCCGACGCGGCAGGACCCCACAGCAAGACGGGTGCCCCGCAGAGGGGACACTTGGGGCGCGCTCCGCTGCTTCCTGAGCGGCCGCACTTTTATTCCTCGCGAAACCGCGACAGCAGTGGCAGCAGCAACAGCGGCCCCTGTTAGGACCAGTCGTCGGGGGCTCTGGGGGCAGCGCGGGCATCCCGGCACCTCTGGCGGCACCGTGTACTGAGCAACCCTTCTTTCGTGACGGCGCCAGTGAGGTAAGCGCCGGGAGTTTTGTGGGTGAGCGCTGTTTCGGGCGACGGGGACGAGGCCCCACGGCCCCCAGAGCCCCCGAAGCAGCGAGAAGAGCGCCGAGGAAGAGACAAGTTCCGTCTTTGGACGCTCTCGCAAGTCGGCTACATGACTCGAAAAATAGAGTATACTAGAGCAATATGGGTCTGCGAGGCACGCTTAAACGGCAGTCAGTTCGCGGAAGTGTCGGTCTTGCAGAGTTTCGGCCGTGGGGCCGAGCAGCGGCCGGGGAGAGGCCCCGGAGAGCGTTTCGCGGCCCCAATGTCAGCTTTGCGTCGGGTCTTGTGGTTGTCGTCTTTCCTGCGGAGGCGGCGCAGCTCTACGCCGTGCTTGCATAGCTGGACCCTCACTGCAGGACGCACTTGCCTTCGATGCTCGATTTCAACTCGTTCACTTGGGTCTCGATGGTGTTCCTCAACCCTGCGACAGAGCAAAAGCCGCACACAGGCACACCGCGGCACGCCCGCTGTTAGTCGCCGAACGCTGTAGGGATGCTCACTGTAGCGAACGACGTCCAACGAACCACCACGTGTCCTCGAACAATGTCAAAGCGAATGGCGGAGGCCCTTTGAAAGATGCGACAACCGAGAGGAGTTCCAGAAAGCAAGGCCAAATATCGGCACGATGTCATGTAATATGCGCGAGCGTAGCGAGCGACATTGTTGTCTGTCAGAACGCTCCAAGTTAACAGTTTAATTTAGACAAACTGGCGATTAAACTACGAAAACGGTCGATTACGCACCTTTGCTGATGCGCATCTCGAGGGGCATGATATATCTGCGAGGCCAGCGAGCGCTCGCAGGCTATACCAGTGGCAGCGGTTTATCTGTCGAATTCGTTTCCAAAAGATGTGTGCAAAAGCAGACACATTCGCTGAGACACCATTCGATGAGACACTGGTTCGACGAAACGACCGTCTTCGATGAAAGGGCGCTCGCTATGATGACACGGACCGAGCATGCAGTACGTGGACAAGCATGGTGTTCGGGAAAAGAGCATCGCAAGCGAGTGTCTGCCGGATGCAGGACTCGCCCGGAGGCAGGGGTCAGTGCGAGCTGCCCTTCAACTGCCAAACCAGAGAGCGTCCCGCGAGTGCAACCTTTGTGGATCCTTTCTGACGTCACGTCAAAAAGGATTCATCTGTCAAGTGGCGCAGTAAACCTGCCAGGAGCCGTGCAAATATACTTTCACTCAGTCGTTTCAGTACCAGTCAGTCACCAGAAAGCGAGTTTCCTGAATTACGTTAAGAGCCGGATATCGCACGTCGCTCTCACTATACTACAGCTACATGTACCATCGCAGCTCACCAAGTTCACGTCTGGGTTAATCTGGTCGCGTACTTTGAAAGGAGCAACACTGTGTAACGAAGTAATGGATAGAACTGTCCACATCCTGTTGATTGTTCACATGTGTTCACGTCTCACTGCTCTGCTTTCAACTATCATTCGAGAGCATCGCAACTCCGGTGATCCTGATGACTGAAACATGATTAAATAAAGTTTAGGAAGCGCCCAATAATTGAGAACCTTCAGCTTTATAAAGGAGGATGACTTACGGGACAAACACGAACACTCTCGCTGATGGTGAACTGCACGAATACGAACTGGTTCTAGACTAGTACAGGCATGACCCAAAACCGTCACTGATGCCGACAGTCGTTACTGGGGCGGCTCAAAGTGACTGGCGTGTGTTTTAAACCGCAGCCCAGGGGGCAGAGACGAGGGCGGGCGCGGGCAGGGGACACGACTGCGTGACTCACTTGTGAGGTCGTCCTGTTCTGCTGCCTCGTTTTCCGCGGCGATCTCTTCGGGTGTCTTTTTTCGCCGATTGAGACTGCCAGCGGCAAAATCATCCACTTCAGCAGGCTTCTCCTCCTCTTTCTTCTTAATACCGTACTGTAGAGGCAGGGAGAGAAGGAGAGGGAATACGTTGAAGGCAACCACCTTACTCTGCACGTTTGCTGAGCTCACCACTGCCCAGGTCGCTTGCATGCAACCCTATCGAACTGTCGCGCAAGTTAGGAGGCACTCCTCCTGTTCGGATGCAATCAATTGGCTTTATTTTCTTGTACAATATATGAAACTATGGTGCCAACGTTACAATGCCCAACTGGGTGTGTTTGTAATGGAATCGGTGTTTCAGTCTGATTATTCGAATACTTTCACATGTTTCGTCGGGGAATTAAAGGCTACTTCGAGATTAAACAATTTACTGTTAATTTGTTTCTGGGTAAAAAAAACAAGAACAAAAACCAATAACTCGTTAACACGCAACATTTTGAAATATAAACAAATTTTATGGAGTTCGTGCTGTTGCGCCAGATTTGATCCGTAGCTTTATAGAATCGGGTGCAATATGCCTGTCTAAATGGCTACCGTTTTAAGCCTTAATTATTCACGTATGATGGGGGGGGGGGGGGGGAAGCCGCAGCACGGTGCGACTCTTATCTTCTCTAAAGCCGCGGTCAACAAAAAGCACGGTGTTCGCGGCATACAAGAGGACATAATTATCGGCGGACAGGCGTCAAGCATCTTGCAACCTGTTTGTTTCGCACGCTTCGAACATGGCTGCAGGCAGCTTTTGTATGACCAGTGTGGCAGGATACGAGGAAGACCTCAGACAGTACGGTCTGCGGACTGTGGTCTGTGTGAGGTGTGAAAGCGGCCTGGCCGTGGCGTAAAGCACTTGCTTGTAACACGTGCTTCGCTCGCTCGCAAAAATATATATGGTTGTCATCACTTGTAAGAAAAGTGGAGCGTTAATTGTATGAAGGGGCTCTGATTTTCTCCGTTCCGGTACGTCTTCTTCACGGAGATGCCGTTGTGGCGGAAATAGCGGAACGGCGATCGCATCTAACTCGGCGCTGCTTGGCGTTGTGTTACCACTGCCTTTGCCACGTGAGAAAGGGGCAGTGGTCTTTGGGAGTAGCACTCAGCGTAATTTGAGCCACGAATAGTACAGGATACCATGACCAAGAAGAACCGATGGAAATCAGAAATTATAGCGTGCTTAAAATTAGGTGCAAAGATTTTCGGACTTTGGCCAATTCATTCCAGGAATTGGAAAACCATTTCTTCTACCGTGCGCTAATTAAAAAAAAGAAGAAAACTTGGCGTACCGTGTACCCCTCAACTCACACCGTCTTTCGAGTGAGGTGCGCCGTGACGTCCCCGGGAGTATACTCCGTTAGGTTCTCTCTTCAGGGCCCCAGTCCTCCCTCTGCCATTGTTCACTTTTCAAGGTTCGATTCGGCTCGTATAGAACACCGCAGCCGCTTAGCATCGCCGAAGGTCCAGGCGAGCGATTGAGACAAGACACGCGGTTCACCACGGGAAACATGGGGAGGGAAGTGGCGGCGAGGGAATGGTTTTGTTGACTTCCGAAGGGGAGCTGTGTATTCCCAATGACGTGACATCGTAGTTCCAATGACCGTCACACGCGGCTGCGGATCGGGGGAAAAATGATTACGCAGCGGAATCGCAGGTCTTGTCTTCCAGCTGGTATTGTTTGAAGGCGTAGCGCCTCGATCCTCCGACGGCGAAGTCAGGGGCCATCACGCCCCGAGCGAGTACACGATTCACTCTCCTCCACTTTCCTAACTATTTCTTGCCAACAACAGCAACAACAACCTCCGATTGAGACTGCCTAGCCTTTTTTTGCTTTTATTTTTGTGGCGCAAGAAATGATAACGCATTCAAAATAACGAGCGAACGCGAGTGTCGCTGTCGTCGCGGCGTCCCAACTTCCGGCTGCTGTAGCTTCCGTGGACTGTCAAATGGAGAGCGACCTGCAGCAAAACAGGCGTCTGTCACATCCACCACAGCTGCTGGGACACCGCCAGGATTGCGGCCGGCGACCACGTGACACTTGTATGACGTCATCAGGCGGAAATAGAGGGACCACTTTTTAGGACGCCGTCAACATATCAGTCCGGGACGGGCTCCAGCAGGCGTCATAGTTCCAAGGAGCAGCGATGCAGACGCCGCAGCCTCCCTCCGCGGTCTTGGCCCTTGAAACTAATCAGAGCTCACCGATGTAGATGAGGTGAGGGAGAGCGGGCGACCGTCGATCCGACGAGTCCGTCTTGGTACGCGGGGCACGGCCTCGGGATCGTCCCACCGGCGCGATCGAAACACGGCGCGCTCCGCCGCCAATCGGACTGTCCCAACGGAGAGGACAGGGAAACGGGGGAAAAGAGGGGAGCGGGGCTGCCGCTGGCTGGCTGCAACCAAGTTTTGCCAAAGAGCGACCCAGAGACGCAGTGAAGCGCTTCGACCGCTTTCACACCTCCGCCCAGCAGCCGCAGTCTGCGCACGTTGTGTACATACACCCCGCAGCTGGGACGGATCCCGCGTCGCGAAATAGCGGCGTCCTTGTGTGACTGGACTTGGGACTCTGACTTGATTGCTTCCAACGCGACACCCAACGAGCAGGGGAGTGCGCCGCGCACGTATCAACCAGAGACTCCAGAGCGTACAAATAGGCTTCCTGATTCTCGTTGCTCTTACGGTCGACACAACTGAGGTTAGTTTATGAGGTATGCTGCAGTCGTTGATAGCTGAAACATGGCAGTGCGGGGAAAACTACGGCTGCGTCGGTCGCTTTGTAACATGTGGCCGATTGTTCCGAGGGCTGATGTTACGATCTTGTAGGCGGCTCTGTGATCATGAGACGATGGTGAAGTAGATCGCGATGTTAAATACAGCATTAAATTTGACAATATTGTGAAAATCTTTTAAAAGCGTACATGCCTTTTTTGTTGTTATATTTTGTCGTTTTTTAGTAATAAAAATCACCGTAAAAAAGAAAAAAAGTATTTTGGGAATTTTGGGTTTTAGAAAGCTCAAAGCAGACGCGCCTCAGAAATAAAACACAAAGAAAAGCACATCAACGCAGATGCTTCGTCACGGGAGCCGTGAAGCCGGCGGGGGCGCCGCGTCTGCGCAGTGGTGGAGCATGATGTCATTGCCGGACTATAATGTTTTCGCACTCCTACACGTAAGCAGTGTTAAATGTCTTCGGCGTGTTTTCTTTTCCTTCGTTTTTCTGCTTGCGTCGCAAAACGTCGCACAAAAAACGCAAAAGCACTTCGTGCTTGACGTTTACGCGTTTTTCAAGCTCTAACCAATTCTTGTTCGTAAGACGAGCGATGTCTTCAGCCAGGAGAAGGGGCAACGACTCGGCGACGTTATCGTGCGAATCAGCTTGGTGGTCGGGCGTGTCGTACGGAATAAATCTCAATTGTTTTCATCGGTAAACGATTTCTCTTTCGAAGCTAGACATTCCCCGGTACTGCGGACAACAGTTCTAAAGTATAGGTCCCACGCCCGTCGACCGCCGCCATCGCTCAGTATGCTTCGTTCAGCCGTTCAGCCCACGACTCCCGCGATACGACGCCATGTTGAGATTTACGCAGAGAATGCACAGAGTGCTTCCGATTCTCTGTGGAACTTTTTTTTTCTTCTGATCAACGCATTTGCAATTTTTTAGGAGTCACACAAATTGGGTGTCATATTCTTTTTTCTATTTTTAATATTGAACGTGTGCCTTCCTTCACCCACGACTTCGATTATATGTGGTGTGTGTGTCTAAACCATAGAGAACGGCACGTGACCACGGAGAAGAGAGTGAGCGCGATTTAAACAGACCAGTTCTCGAGCGGCGGTTTTCAGGCGGAAAGAAAACAAATTTCGAGTCGCAAATCGTGTTCTGGAAGTTAAGCTCTCATGTGTCAAAAACACACAAACACAAAAAAAAAAAATTGGCAAGCATAAGCACGCTGTCAGTGTCCCCTTAAGCTAAAACGAAATATAGCAATGCGTCGCAAATGAAGTAAAGGAGAAAGGTACCCATTGTGACTGTGAACATGTGACAAACGAATGAACAATGCTGGGGCGGTGAGCCTTGGAACATCGTTCATGTTCTACGAATTAAACTTTAAAACCTAAAAAAAAAACACTCCCCCTTCTAAAATATATAGTAAACACGCTATTTGTAAGGCAAAACACTGCGACTGTTGAAGTGTGACGTCGGAACCGCTAAGGTGTCATTTCGGAGCAGATGGACTGAGTGAACGGTAAAGGTGTGAGGGCGCACCATGAAGTCCGCACAGGCGTTTTGGAACTAATGACGGTGTATTAAGTACAGAGCATTTTGTGAGCCTGTTAGACAACTTTATTGGACGCAATCTAGAACTGCCTTGTGGTAATTGAAGAACACTTCGAAAATCGCGCGCCCAAGTTTTTGGAATCCAGGGAACGACGAAACTGCATGTGTATGCATGAACCGTTCCCTGTCGTTGGTTTGGCTGCCTGAACGTCTTATGCAGTCATTGGACACAAACTAACACCGCCTTGACGTCACTGAAGAACAAAACGAAATTCGTGCACTCAAGTTTCAAGCGTGTAGCTCCGCCTCATTTCACGGCCGTGGTTTAGCCGGCTTAATATCCATCTCTACCCGTTTTCTCCTCAAGAGAAAAGCAAGTTTTGCGTATTGTTCATACGCGGCGCGAAGTAGTTCTTACGAGATTTGGGTGACGGAGGAAAAATATATGATTTTGGCGTTTGGAACGTGTACGTCTTGATAAGATAACATACAGCTAATCTAAAATGCACCTACATATATCTTAATTATCCACATAAAGGAGGAAATTAGTAATGCTTCGCGAGGAGCCGGACTTTTTTACTCTGATTCTTGAGGTGAAAACGGGTATAGCTTTATTCATTTTATTGCGCGAGAACCTTGGTGGCATAATTAGCAAGAACGCTTTGTTTTTATAGTTTCCATTATTAGCAGTCTCATGTTTATGTTTCTACGTGCCGTCATGGCGCCACGTTGTCACGTGACCTCTGAACGTCACGTGACGTCATGACATCACATGACTCAGGAAGTAATATGACGTCATTAAGTGGCGTGGCGTCACTGTGCAAGGTGACTTGACATAAGAATGTCACGTCATGGTGTCAGCCGACGCCAGGTGACGGGTGACGTGATGCGCGGCGTGACTTCCGAGTCGTGTCCAGCGGCGTGACGTCAATTTGGCCTCTTTTGATGGAGTGCCGAAAATGGCCCGCGTCGATATGGAGCGCGGTCGACGGCGCGAAACCCGCGAAGTGTCACACTCTCTGCTATCGCAGTAATGAAAGAAATCCATGATAGCATCCAAGAATTGCTAGCTTCGCAGGCAGGCGACCTGCGCGGCGCATTACGTTCGATTCTCGCCTGGCCTGGCGGGAAAACGCACTCGGATGTGACACCGGCTACGCTCGACCCTCGTCATCTCGAGTGACCGTCGAAATCGGCACTTAATAATGCAGGGACGCCAGATGGCGCACGCACCACCGACGATGTTCGCAACCACGTACGGCCGTTTTTCCGTCTCACCCCTTCTTCTCGTGACTCGGATCTTGTTACGCCGCATATAAGGCAGCATGATGAAAGCGGGAACGAAACAACGCCGACATTAGAAGCAGTGAGGAAAATGCCATGTTTCCCATTGACCCGAACCCCGAGGCGGCCACGAGGCAGTGCTTCGGCGACGCTCTCCCCGCTCGAACCTGGAGCGCGGCGAGACGCGAGAGCACGGCTCCCCGAAAAATAGATGCACGTGGCCAGGGAACGGACACTTGGAGTCTCTGGCGCGCATCGCCCGGCGGCGATGCTTTGTCCGCTTCGCTAACAATGGGGGAGGGCCTGCGTCACGTACTCGCTGGAAGCGCTCTGCAACGCCGTCCCGCGCTGCGTTCATAACTGACACCCGGCCGGCAAGAACGGCGCACGCGGTTGTTCGTATACCAACGCGCGTGACGGCTCCGCTGCGTGCGCACGACTCTTTCGGCGAACCGATGCGACGTTTTCCGGCCGCATTCGGTCGCTTCCGAATGTTTTTCGGGGTCCCACGTTTTGGCGAATCTAGCTCTCGCCCCTGGAAAGTACGCATGGATTATAACGAAGTCTACCAGACCTTACCCGTCCGAAGGAAGGACGCAATATAACCCTTTCGAAGGTCACGTGCCGATTATTCGAAGGCCACTGCACAATGGCGGAACAACTGGCATCGTTGAACATGCAAGTCATTCCATATGATAGCGAACGTCGAGCGCGGCCAGCGTTAGCAGCCGACGAACCAATCACACAGCGTCGAAAGTGCAACGTCACTGCGCTCATAACCTCTTTCTGCGAGTGTGTTTTTGGTTTCTAATCCAACCAAACGCCATGACGTTGCGGTTTTAGTCCGCCATTGTGCAGGGATTGCGCAGCTGCCAACAGATGGCAGTCTTTCGAAAGGGGTCTATACAACTGTATGCAACCATCGGAAGCGTCCTGATGTGGCTGGAAAAACGACAAACTTGTACAGAACGGATCCGTCGCGGGCGTGTTGGCGTGGACAGCTCTTTGAGGCCCGTTCAAACAGTAGCCTTTAAACTGCGCTTGGCCTGCTTCTCTGGGGCTTGCGTTCAGATACGACTACGCGGCCAGGCGTTTGGCGTCTTGCGATTTCCGTAACTCGCGGTCATATACCTGAGACGCAGTTAAACGCAATCAAACGCGGAACTGTGAACAGGCATTTTGGTGTTTGTTTTGATAAGATTGAGACGTGATATTCGGGATCAATGATGGGATCCTATATGTCCACCTTTTATCACTAAAGCTAGCGAAGCTGCGGCAAATCTGCCGGAAGTCAGTGGGTCAGCGAGTTGCGCATGGGATATTAATTGAAATTTTAGGCTTCCATGGTTGTTGTTTCTCATGGCAGAGGGAATTATGAATGGGCCACGTGTAGATGAGCTTTAATTACTGCGAGTCGATGATGGGTGCAAGGGCAAGAAAAGCCCACTTTGAATAGAAGCAAAAAAAAAAAATGTTGCGCTCTTGTGGTTTATTTTATTCCTTTCAGTTTTCTACGATTCATTTTTTTTTTCAAAATACAGGTACAAAATAATGTTAAGAAACCACGTTATTGTTTAAACTTGCATTCAATTTGTTCCTCGATTTTTGTTTTCTGGTCGGGAGGTCTGACAGGGCGGTCGCTAGAACGGCTGAATTTATATTTGACTCTGTTTGTCGTGCTTTGAATCTTCCTGCTATCTTTCGATTTGTTCATTTTTCAATCTCCAGGATAGGTTCAGCGGGAGCAATGGCGGCCTTCTTTTCGTTATAATAGGTGTGTGTCTGTCTTCTTGTTTATCGGTTTGCCCACCTAGGAAGAATGTCACAACTGAAAAGTGAGATGAAAGACGATCTAGAGATCCTCCTCGCGATATGTTTGCTAAAGGAAGAGAAACTCGGTGGAATCAGACAGAGGAAAAAAAAGGCTATCACGTTCGTCCAAAAATGTGGGCCACGTAAAACAAAAAAACAAGAAGAAGCTTTTAAGCTGTGTAGAAATGTTTACTAAAGCAAATACCGACGAAGAGATAGTACACGTCCCACCAGAATTTTCGCAGGGTCGCGAAGACTTTGGGTACCTATTTCTCCGCTTAAAATATAAAACACGCGCAAACAAGACAGACACTATTTTCTCTGGCCGATGTTGCAGGGGAGCGTCGGTCAAAAAGAAGAAAGAAAGTTCGTAGATGAAAATGCGGAGACTTTGCGAACGACACGTGGAGAGCAAACAGAATAAATGTAAAGTGCGAGAAAATAACAACACAACTACGGTCGAGAAAATAACAAAACAACTACGAAGTCCTACAGAAATAGGCTTTCATGCGGTATAACTGCCACTCCAACTAAATCTGGCATGCCGATGGTCCGAGTACCGTGATCTCCTTCGGCTTTTCAGTCTAAAACGGACTGCATGTATACACTCGATAACGCGACCTATGTCTGCGCACACGTTAACTGCTCGGAGTTTTGTAAGGGACGATTCGCTATACAAAGCCAGGAGGGCGAGGAAAAAACGAAGACGGGCTGGCTCAAAACTACACAAAATGAGAAGGAAAAAGAAAAAAATCATTGCCAAGGGGAGTTTGTGGAGGCCCGAAGAGCGAGGACTCTCAGTAATAAGCTCTTCTGCGCCGCGGTCGGACACTCGGAGCTCGTTACGGGTGCCGCGGAAAAGGCCTCCCGACTCTCCCCAATCTTTTTAACGAGACGCCGCTCCCCAAACCAGCGGTCCGAATCCGCCAGACTCTGCGAGGCACTGGCGCCGTGGTCCGCATTCTTTGGTGCGTATACTCTCGGCGCCCGGTCGCCCCGTGTGCCAGCGGAGCTTCGATGCCCAATAGGCGGCACGTCTCGTCCGCGCGCCGCTTCTGTATACCCCCCCCCCCTTTCCTGTCAAATTATTTAATGGTACGCCCTCCAACGTTAATACTTCATTCCACGAGAGAACAATGCGGACCGCGCAGGCCGAGCGAAACAGGCGCTCACTTGCGGCACACGCAATAATTAAATAAAAAATAAATAAAAAAAAACGGAAACAAGTATACATATCCGCATACATAAATAAAAGAACACCACCCCAAAGCCGTCGTTTTAATAAGCGAGATTATTAAAGTTCTAAAAAATCCAAAGTCGGGTTTGAGCCATCACAGCGAGGTATAGCGCAACTTCGGAGACGCATAATCTATATCTTTGCATTTATGTATACAGCAGTGGGGATTAGATTTTTCACGGAGATCGTGTTGGAGGAGGGGGAGGACGCTCTTTGGTCGATCGAAGCGTCTTCCCCGCAGAAAGAATGAATGAGAATCTGTAGCCGCGTTCTGGGTTCCGGCGCGGGCAAGCGAAGCGTGCGACCAGTGTGCGCTGCTTCGGAACGCTGCGCACTTCCTTTTTTTCTTTTACGTCTCGTTAAACGATGATTTTTCTTTTTGTCTTTTTTTTTCCAGTTTTTTGTCTTTAATATTGGGGGTGGGAGGCGGGCGCAAAGAGTTAGGTGTTGCAGACGCAAAGGACGACGGGGCCAAACTCGAGCGAGAGGCTGCGGCGATAAGGGACGCACTGCGGCGGAGCGAGGCAACGGGGGGCGCCTGGGTCGCTGCTGGAAACAAACAGCGTCAAAGAAACGACGCCGGGGAAGGGAACAAAAATCACGTTGCGACTTTGGAATGCAGAATCGATACCCGACTGCTATTCCTGGCTGGATACAGGGTTTGGCGACATCCTGCCACTCATATCGCCCGAAAAGGACAATCGGGGAGAAGCGAAACGAACGCGAAGGAAGGAGCGCGGGGGCACCGGGAGAAGCGAGACAGCTCGGGGAACCGAAAATGAAGGCCCGGAGAG